>JAGXCT010032943.1:0-22549 GCA_022495035.1 Philopotamus ludificatus
ACCTCTCTTTCAGTTTTTGTCTTATTCAGTTTAGAAAGATTTAAATAAACCAATAATTTCTAAACTCAGAGGATTTTAAAAATATATTAAAATGCTCTAAATCGAAGATAGAAAACGCGAGGAGAAATGTCTTACCTAGCCATGGCGATATGGGTATATTGGGGACCCCAAGTTTTTTATTTTTCTCAAATAACTCTTTTAATATAAATCCTACAAATTATTATATAAAATCATGTCCTTTATTGTTTGCAATTGCGATATTTGCTTCTATTGCCACGGCGCGATGTTTTTTCTCGCTCGCATCCAGTACGATGTGCCTAGTACGAGTGAAACGTGCGAGTGACACATGCTGCAATGCCAATATATTGATGGATAATTCATCAATATTATGATTTGAAACGGTTGGGGTCGCTGAGAAACCCCCTTCGAACAATGTCGTTGTTTTTGAGCCGCTGTGTCGGATGGGTCAATGACAATGAGCTCAGAAACTATAGAGAATGTTGCAGAAATTGTTATTTTAAGAATTGGATAATGGATAATGAAATTTTGAGGAATGCGAATATAGAAGAAGTAATATGAAAGAAAATCTCAAAAAAAAATCTTAGAGGTCTATAAAGAACAAGAAACTGAAACAACGTAGGAAATTCTTCTTTCCCGAGAGAAGGAAGTGTCAAGTTAATTGGAGAAAGATGGAGACTATGGTTGAAAAATAGTACTCAGGTATTGGTAGAATCAATCAAAAATATATGTATTCATTCAATAATATCTTGATTGACTGATTCCAAGATTTTAGGAGAAAATAAACATCGGATAAGACCAATCTCTAGTATTGAAATCATTATTTTTATGTAACTCTTCCGAAAGATAATAACGTTTTTTCTCCAAGTATACATAATCAAGATTACATTATAAATTTGTTAAAAACAGGAAATGATTAATATTGATAAAATAAAATAAAAAAAATAAGAAAGTATCTACACTTTTTGACATTATAGTACCAATAAATGAAATCGAGTGAAAAATAAAAATTAGAAATCCGGTAATATCTATTCAGTTTCACTTTTGATCTAGTTAATGGATCGTAAATTGCAATAAAATTATTAATTTGATAAAAAAAACGAGCCTGAGCTTACAATCAAAATTTAAAAGCAACAAAGAACCAAAGCTATGCATTTCGTATGACTAGGACCATAGTGACACGTTTATGATTGAACTTAATAAAGATCAGGCACATGGGGGGGTTTAATAGCCCCATAGTTCGTTTAGTAGCAACCCTTAACGGCTCTCCCGCAAAGATTCCCACCGCCGCTTTCCCCCCATGGTCTTTCACACATATAGCCATCAAAACCAATTTACAACTGCCACTCACTTAAGGTCTTAAGTCAGGCTTTACATACCGAGGGGGTGGATCGTGCTATCCCGTTAAACTTTGCACGGACCCATTACAAAAGTGTGACGCTGATAGCCGCGGGGGTTTCGGCTCTAGAATATTTATTGGAATTCTTACCGAAATTGGTTTGGTGCCTTTGAGGTTTAAGTAGAACATTCGTGCACTAATTAGACAGCGGAACAATTTACATATTCAAGCCGAATCATCAAACATGAAAGGAGCCAAGGTGGGGAGGAATTGAACGAGTGAAACTTGCAAGAGAATTTTGTAACTTTAATTGTATATTTAAATCCAATTTCGTTTCATGTTTGACGGCAATACGAATGATAGATTGCTTCGGAGCTATGCGAAAAAATGGCTCGATAGTATGTAGGTGTAAATAAAATTTCCGTACGGTTATTTTATGGGTCGGCTATGTTTATGCTCTGGCGAATAATTGTCCACTTTTTTATGCAAATTGCATAGAGTTTTTCCTTTATGCAAATCGGCACTCGATCCGACGTACATCATGCATTTAAAAAAAATTAAAATAAATAAAACGGCACGTACACACGTACGTTATGGTGCTTTCCACCTGAATGCCACACATTTGTAAAATTAACCTAAAACATAAGGGACACGCCCCGTGTCGTGTCAATACATTTGCCACTTTATCTGAGTATACGAAACGAGTGTTTCTCGTGACGATAATGTCTTTCTTAGAAATGTTATTACATAGCGACGTTTGATGGGCCATTCGAATGCTAGTACGAATGTATGTACTATGTAACGACGACTAAAAAGAGCAGAAATCTATACTTATTTTTGGTCCAAAAAACCGCAACATCAGCCTAAATAAAAAAAGCTAATATTAGCTGAAAGCTAATATATTACGGTAATGTGTACATTAGTGAATGCCGACACAACACACCCAAACGACTACATATACCAAATTTTTCAGCTGAAACATATTGGGTAAATATTTGTTTATGTTATGAGCAAACAAAAATTATCTCGCTTGAAAGAAAATAATTGAAAAAACATGTTATATTCACGATAGAAACGATATATATACATTTAAAGAGATATATTACTATGAAAGATGTTAGGACCAAATTTATATAAAAAAAATCACATCCATTATTAAAAAAAGTAAGATAAGTACATTAAATCCATACGGAGAAATCATTGATTTTTTTAATCCATAGAATTTGTGTCGAATTGTATAAAATTCATAAGCATTTTGTCGAAGATAGAGCCCTAAATCTAGTATATAAAATATGATAATAAATTTTCTAGAACCTCGAAATTATATTCTCAAAATTAAATGTATTTCTTCTTCTTCTCTTTTTTTCTTTGAAGTTTAAATGCAGTATTTCTTCCAAAAAAAGCAATTAAATTTAAGTTTTTTTATTTATTTAAAAAAATGACGTTTTTTTAATCGGATCAGTGGTTTTTAACCTGGGTTCGATCAAACCCCAGGGGTTCGGTGAGTCAGTCTCCCGGGTTCGGCGGAGGTCAAAACGCATACCCGACTTACAATATTATGAAAAATGATAATTTTTACAATTAAGGGTTCGGTGAACGCGCATATGAAATTGGTGGGGTTCAGTACCTCCAACAAGGTTAAGAACCACTGATATAGATGCTTCTTATTCATTTTCCCATTGAATATTTCTTTTATTAAATTTGTAAAAAATATATAATGAGAGTAACTCAGGGTTTCCCAAAGTGTGAGCCGCGGCTCCCCAGGGAGCCGCGGTGCCCTTATGAGGGCGCCGCGAAATATTCAATTAAACAATTCGGCAAATTTGTTGGGATTCCCAATTCTCGAAATTTTTGGGTTATATTTTTGCGCTCGTTTTTCTTAAGAAAGTCAACAATTTTTAAAAAAATCTCATGTATTAAGGGAGCCGCGGAAAAATCTGATGTTTTAAGGGAGCCGTAAACCGAAAAAGATTGGGAACCTCTGGAGTAACTCATAGATTCGTCTAAAAGTGGACGGATTTGAAAGGGTTAAAGTGATGTTTTACAATTTTATTTTATAAATTTATTCTTCAGTTGTAGATTTTTATTTATCTGTTTAACTTTAGATTAAACATATATAAAGTTCTCTGTGGCATTGGAAAAACTAGTTTAATTTTCATTTAAATAGTATTTGAATACAATTTTCCCTAGTAAAAGGTTTAACAAGAGCTTCGGCACGTATTTTATATATTTATATATAAAAAATCACTGATAAATATTATTATAATGAGAGTAACTCATAGATTCGACTAAAAGTGGAAAGGGTTAAGGCATCTTATTTTTTTAACACAAAATAATTTAAACAATTATTTTTATTAATATTAAAATAGATTTATTTTTGGAGTGGAGTTAACGACAGGAAGATTTTTATTGAATTTAGCGATAAAGAATTCTTTAGTAAAATTACAATAGATTTTAAACCGGTCAAGATTATTTAATACATTTTTTTAATGGCTTTCTAATGGTTTTTTTTGTAAATCTCTATATTAATAATAATATACAATAGTAATATGAGTAAATAGTAAACAATCGTTATGTTTTATGAATTCTAGCTCTCTACACAGCCATATCACGAAAAGGGATGGGTGTTTCAGGTAGCTGATATTTTAAATAAGTAATATATTTAGATCTACGATATATTATAAAAGAAATAGAACTTCAAATAATTTATTATAAAATTATTAGTTTCGTAAAAAAGTCTTTGTCAGATTTATAAGAAAACTATTTTTTTGATCATATTTATAGGTAAGATGAAATAATAGTCTGACATTTATGGCAGTTTGAAAATTTTAAAACGACACGCATAGGTTTTTTGTATGAAAATAATAATAATGAGTTCTATATGACTCCTAGTCCCCTAATAAAAGTTCTGCTAAGGGTCATATGTGAGTCGACGCTCGTTCAGTTGCTGAGAGCACATTTAAAAATCATTTTATTTTTTGGGTTAGTTTTTCAATTAATTAAACATTGTAAAAGATTGCAAAAAAATAAAGATAACAGCAGTACCTTCACATATACGTGGACACTATGTTGCGTTTTTTTAAATGAAATTTTAAGCCTTATTGAAAAAAATATGATTTTCCAAGCATCGGAAAATCCAGACTGAACGACAAACAAAGTAAGGAAAATGGAGTTGAAAAACCTTATTCGTGATTTTACATTTATATTCTTGAATTAACCCCAATATTTTTATAAAATATGCTTAGCATATTTTTAAAATCAGATTAAAAATGTATTTTATTGTATAGTGCAAATGATTAAACATTATGGAAGTACATTAACTAAAGTAAACTTTTTCATTAAGCTTCAATGTAATAAAATTCATTAATTAATGGATTAAACACGCTACGTGCTTAATTAATTTTTCGCTGCGAATAAAAAAGAAGTATGGAAATTGCATTAACCACGTGTGTTAGCAAGCTTTGTTCCGTCGCCGACACAAAGAGCTTTCAGTGACGTTTGATGAAGCACGCTTTGATTGGATTATGATAAAATCTATAATAAATATGATTAAATTCATTGAAAATCCCGAATAAAAGTGAAATAATGATGAACAATACCATCAAACGGGGATCTATTTTCCTTTTCGCGTGCAAATTGTTGTATGGAAATTCCCGGCGTTCGTTTCGGGACACTCAATCACAGTTTTGATTGAAATATCCGCCGGGGTGGGCCATCAATCATGTGCACGTACAAAAAAAGGGGTGGCCAACTGACATTAATAGATTTTTTTGCCTTTGTTTTCCCATCCGCCGAGAAATATAAAAACACACAAAAAAGTCATATTTCACAAGATGTATAAGCCCACCTTTATTTCCGTCGGATAATACACGGATAAATTTTTCAAATAAATAACGCGCAGAAGAATGGGTTAAAAATAACTGTTCGGGAGCGAGAGGGGGTGGGGGTAGGGCACAGCTCGCGCTTTATCTTTGATCGCGTACAAACGAAAAAGTTGTTATGGCAGTATCGTTTATTTTTAAAAATATGTAAATATTGGTGAGTATATATAATATATATATAATGAGCGCGGAGAGCTCCATAATGATGAATCCAATCTAACTTCCGTCATTTCTGAATTTTGGTAGAGAGAAAAAATATATAAACGACGAATAAAAATATATTAAAATTTTCTTGAACCACCAATTATTAGAATAAAACGATTCGCAGAATATAATCAATACGAATTTTCTGGAATCTGTAGTAGTTGACGTCAAGATAAGTGAGATAACTACCAAGTGATGATGTTAATGAAGTCAATGTTTACAGAGAGACGATTTAACACTCAAACAAGACGAAATTAATTCCATTCAACAGCCACGATAACACTCTGTCAGATTTGCGCGTTTATCGGCCGTCGCGTAAATATACGTATAACGTTTCATGGTGAAATTAAATCGGCTGTAAATTAAGCTTTCTGCCAGACATTTCGGACAAAGAGATTTATTCCGGTTGTCAATGTGACAATGGGCTATGACAAAGGGGCATCCCTGAAATCGGTGACTGGCACCCGCGCCGCGGCCACATAAAAATGGATTACTGCGACATTGTCGGCACGAGATCTGTCCAAACTTAGACACACTACAGTTCCAAAATGTATTATGAGGGGGGCGAAGGGTCTGCCGAGGGGGTGAGAGGCTCTATTGTTGGGATCCCGAAATTGTGGATTAAATATTCGGGACACGGAGAGCGGGCACGACACCGACTTGTGTAAATCATGTGAACTCGGCGCCCCCGCCCTGTTGCTATTGTGGCAAACTCAGTTTTCGTGATAATAAGGCGTCCCTGCTGAAAATCTTGCCCCCGTGGAATGCGTGATGATTTATTTATCGGACAATGGAATATTATTTCAGAGCTGATTTTGATAAAATTTCTTGAATTGGCACGGAGAATATATAAAACATAAAAGTTTCCAAGACTTATTATTCAATTTTACTTGTTGTGCTCGGCATTTTTTTATTCGTAGTAAAGATGGAAAATGCGCAAAAAATATTTGGTCAAAAACGACGCAGAATAAAAGGATGAAAAAATAAATAAAAGGAGATGCTTTGCCAACATTAAGGCGTTAAAGATAGCTGAAAGACCTAACACCATAATTGCGACCAAGAAGTACTTCTGAAATTGAAAAAAGCACTGACACCGATGTATGATGAATCATATGGGGTTAGTTGAACGAAAAAAAAAAATATTAATACATATATGAATAACGACATCTTGAAGAAAATAATATATATATATTAAGATTATTTATATTTTAACCATTTATAATTATTTTTGCGTTAATAATATAAACTATAACTAATTGATTGAGTGACAAAAGAAATCAATCAATTATCATCGCTTTGAATATAAATCCTAAGGTTTAGGAGGACCGTAGAGCATTTTCTTTAAAATAATGTATAGAAGAAAATATCTCTTGTTTTGTGACTTACCAAAGGGGAAAACCGTTGATTGTATCTAAATTTCAAGACGAATACAAATCTTTAATTTGAGTTTTTTTTTGCAAATAATATTATCCAATCAACAGGTCTCAAAATATCAAGAAATATTAAATACAAATTACTTATATAAGAAAGAGTATCGTTTTAAATCCTGGTTTAATTATATATCCTTAATTATAATGAAAATACCCGTCATAGCTTAGAGGTAATTACAATCAAATTACGATTGTTAAAGTTAATCAGCCATGTCCAAATGGTGACACGCGGGCTAGTTGTGGCCCAATTTAACATTTTGTGTTGCTTTTATTCCATCAAAATTCGATGACTGAGTCGTGTTGATTAACGGAGAAAATTCGGATTTTTATGAGTGAAAATGAAGATTATATATTGAATTTTACAATGAACAATAACTTCTAAATTTATGTTTTTTAATAGATAAACAACGTAATAAAATTAAATAAAATCAAAACCTTAAAGGTGAAAGTTAATTGATTACAGAATGTAATCAGAATATAAAACGCTTTTGTGACAAAAAAAACTACTGATAATGATTTAATAGTAAAATTACAAAATTAATTAAAGCATTTGATGAGAGATTTTCATCCATAAGCATGGGAAAACTTCATAATTTTCGGTTTGTGAAGGTCGATTCTGCGCCTCAAAATTTCCAAGGGGAGCTTATAGACTCGCAATTACCGGTAAATAATAAAAAAAACAGATGTTTGATTAATTTTACGAAGTAATAAAATATTTGTGTTCACTTTTAATATAAAAAGTCATATTATCAATAACCCACCAAATTATGTCAGATGGATACACCTGATTTAAAGCGTATGAGAGAATAAGGCAAGCATAGTTTAAAATCACAATAAAATTTAGGAATGATAATGAAAATTATAGATTCCATATCAACTCTTTTAAACACACTATTTGAGATAAATACATATTTAAAAAGTTTAACAAAGCTATAATCGATTTTGCTAACATATAGTTGTTCAGCAGTTAAAGGGTTAATGCGATAATTCGATAATCGAAGGTGTTTATCGATACCGGAATTAGTCTTATTGATGTAATTATCTGAAATTGATACGTACTTGCAGTCCGTGGACAGGATACCTCGAAATGGTCCCCACCGGAAGTGCTGCAGAAACAGTCGGAGCTTTGGAGCACTTTGCAGTCGAAGCGAGGGGCCAGCTGGGCGCCGGAAGGAAGTGGCGACAGCAGCGCCACCAGCGCCACCGCACAGAGCCATTGCGGACAAAAAACGCACTTCATCTTGCGGCGTCACTTGCTCCCCTTGTTTTTCATCCGGTGTTTTATTCTCAAAACGATCCACTTCCGCTATGATTCATCAGTAATGCCTATAATCTGAAAAAATAAAAAAAAATAAAATTAAAACACGGAAGACAAAGATTCATAAAAGTAAATTTTCGCCGATGCTCGGTAAGATCTCAAAAATAGAATTCCATGACAATAATTGGATAAAAATCTTATCACCGTCATCCGTTATAATGACGGTGGACGGATGAAACAATACGGTAATACCGTAAATCCGCATCCACACAAAGGCTAGATTTAATATAGAAAACGGGGGAGGGAAAAAAAAATATGCAATAATAAAATCTCACGGTGAAAACGGTTGGCACCTTAATTTTCCGCCACTCGCAGTCGAAAGAAACAATTTACCTTTCGCAAAACGTAAAGGATGCGACAGTATAATCTAAAACCCTACCCTCCCGTGCAATTTTCCGCATTTTCCATCTTCGCTCAGCTTGCTTTCCGGGGCTACAAAAGGGAGCGTTTTGTTGAAGAAAATCCTGTTACCGGGGATCTGCTTCTATTTATTCACTACAATTTAACGACTGGTAAAGTGGATAATCGCAGTTGTACGTTGCGGAAAAATCCGAATTGAAATAACGCACACACGAGGAAAAACACGGATTCGAAACAGAAAATTTTTATGTAAATCACGTAATTATCTCAACAATCTCGCGAACGTGTCGTCGTTTATATAATCGCGAAAAGTGTTAAAATCCTCTGTTCGAAAAGACCTTTAAATAACCGATGTAAAGGAGGGGGGGATGGGCGGTAGACTGAAAGGAGTAGGGGCGTCGGTTAGTTCTGAAACGTAGGATTAGAGTCGCGGGATAACAACAGCCGACATTATCCGATTTACGTTGCCATTGTAATTTAACATTGCTCCCCATTGTTTTAAGCCAAAAATATAAACGAAGTATTACGTGACGAGGGGTATTAATTGAATATATATTCATAAGGCAGCGCACACACGTTCGATACCCTTTGTTTTGTGTAATTAAACGCGCACCGGGGATCAGCCACTTATTGGGATTGGGGTAATTGATTTAATAATGCTATTATAAACTCGATACCCGATACATTCAATCGAAGCGGTTATATCGAAAAGCAAATGGGAATCTCCCAGTTGCCATGTTACGCTTATTGTATTGTTAAAATAGTTTTGCACCTCAATAGTCATATGTAAATAGTATCGTATTATATATAACGGATATTGTCTTAATTAAAAAAATATATTACGATGTATTTGTAGCATTTATGGTATATCAAATTCCCAGCTTTGTCGCAAATGGCCATATCTGTCGGTGAGTTTTCAGTTTACAATGAGACCGCAAGAGTTTACGCGTCCAGGAGGAAGTTAACCACACAAGTGCGAATTAGTCGCGGCGGGATCTAATTTGTCCCAGGGGGCAATAAGATCGCAGTTTAATTCATTAAACCCGGTTCCAGTTCATTAGGCGCGTGTTGCCCCAAGTGCCTCTCGCTCTCTATCCCCCTCTGTGCCTCTTTCTCCGACTCTCTCCATGCTAGTTATTGGCGTTTGACAATGGCCACGGAACAGGGTTTCCTATTGCCCGAGGCAATAATTTCATTATGATGTGAGAATAATTCAATTACACTACTCTGGCTCGGTAAAACGGCCTGGTGTGGGACTGGGGGCACTTGTCAACTGATGTGACTCTCAGCTTTCAGGAACTAATTCCATACATTCATGCCCAGAAGTTATACTGACAAATGTAAAAAATAGATTGCGTAGGCCAAAATCCACAAACTGACTGAAAATATTATCCATGGATATTATTTATTCATTTTAATAAAAATGATTTTTTTTGCAGCAGTGATTCGGGATTAAAAAAGATTAATAATCATTTTTTCAAGTAAATAATAAATAGATGATAACGAGACTCCAGGAATTGAGATTCTAGTCTCGTAATTCATTGAAAGAAAAACACATTGCCCAAAATAATTTAATTTTGGTCAGATTAAATTTATAAAAACAAATAAAATGTATTGGCTTTGGACAAACATACGGTGATTCACAGGAAAACTGAAGAAAAACTATTGCAAACAGTGAATCATCCATCTGAAATAATATGAGGATTTTTTGCGGACAATTTTCATTCAAAAAGTCTCAGAATAAAAAGTAATTGAGGAATATCTCTTACAATTTCAAAAACATCGACGTTAATTATCCGGCCTATTGGGGGGGCCCAAGTTTTTAATTTATATCGAAGAACTCTTTTAATATAAATCCTACATGTCACAAAATATTTGTAATGTCTCTAAAAAAGCCTAAAGAATAAATATTATAAATAATCATTGACGTTTATTGTCTGAAATGGTAATAAGCAGATGGAATACAGCCTGGAGAATATAAAGGGTATGGTTAGAACTTCCTAGTTTGACACTTGAATTTTGTCGTGAGTAATTCTTGATATTGTGGACCATGGAGATACGAGTTTATAACTCCTCAATGGTTTAAAGGAGGATTTGATTTAACCACATCATCACCGAATTTGGAGCGTATCCTTTAAATTCTATTACTTGTTTTAAACATTCGAACCCAAAATTTGCATCTATTACCGTAAGCACCTGACGGTAAACTTCGTTAACCAAGCTATGCCGATGGGGTCTATTCGGGACCCCACATTTTTTATTTTCTCGAATAACTCTTTTTTTGACTTAAAATGATTGGGGTCTATTTAACATTATAAATACAATGATGTAGATTTTTCGAACCGCCGTGACGAATTAGTATAAAGTCTCGGGAACAACATCCTCAATATAACCATTCTAAAAAAAATATATATAATACCTTATAGAAATTAGGAAGTGATAAAGAACAAAGGAGACGTGATATATATTTTTTTCTCCCATTAATGCCAAGCATATTAAATATACTAAAATCATGTCATTGTTAAAATATGATGCAATGACCTTTTACAATTAATAACCCATTTCTACCTTTGTATTCTTATTGTCTATGGTTATGACTAAATTATCAGTCGGTTATTAGGTTGGAAACAATGAACATGTGTCGTTTATTTACAATGCCGTTAACGTGGAAAAAATATGAGGCAATGGCACTTGCACTTATATATTCAAAAATTATTCATAAACATAAGTAACATTTTTTTTGAAATAAAAATAGTTTTTATAAAGTAAAGTGAAAAAATATTAACTCTATTTAAACGTTCTAAAAAAAATAAGTCTTGTAGAAATATTTAGGTTTCAAATGGAAAATAAAACAAGCAAAGATACGACAGTTCGACTTTTGTTTGAAAACCTCCCCTAGGATCTACCCAACTCATTTGTCGCATAAAATTAGAATAAAGTATCCATTATCCATTTCCAGTTATCAAAATCTAAATCTTCCCAATGATTTCTTTTCAATCCATACATATCCTTTAATAAGATTTGTTTATTATTTGTCAAAGATTTTTTATGACATGACCGTTATAAAATAATAAACGTTCATTTTTTTTACTTACAGATAGTTAAAGTTAAACATTTTATAGACAGACAATAATTAAAAAAAATAAATAAAATATTCTTACTAATGTGAATACGATAAAATGCAAGTATCAGGAAAAAAATAGTTTTTAGTTTAAAATTCAGTATTGATTATTTGGGTTTTCCCTGTACAGCCTTAGAAAACGCAGCTATGATCTGTATCAATAAGATTGCTCAGTAAATAATATGAACCGCAAAAAAACTGCAAAACAGTGACTTGAAAAAGATTTATGACTTCATTAAACGTTTTTAAAATGGCACGATTTTTTATCAAGCCATATTTTTCGCCAGACAATCAAACACCTCTCACTGATCCCAATTGTGAGGCCACATAAGTGAATTATGAAATGACTGTGGTTTGCCTAGTGGACAAACTATTATTAGTTTGATTTGTAAGTCCGGCAGTGACGCTAACATTCGATAACAATCGTATAATTCCCGTATTTCCATGTTGAATGATCACGTATAAAAGTATGTACATATATTTTGATGCTGTGAATATTTCGTGTACACAACAACATGATCTTACGTGCGTTGATTCATCAATAGAAAGTACTGAGTCATCACCGGTTGACTGTCCCATTGTAAATAATAAAAAAGATAACATTACATGAATAATTTTATGAAAATAGAACATCGCAAGCGGATGATACATATCCAGTTAAACCTTATTGCAGCACTTCAAGCACGGATGATATAAAAATATATAGTCGGTGTAAATAAGCCGATTGATAGAAGATCCTTACAATTTCCAGACTACCTTTTATTTGTTTTTTTGTCCAACGACACGATAGAGTGCAGAAACTGGAGTCGATGCCGTGCTCATCCATTCGACGGGATTGCACGGATCACTGATGCATAAGTCACAACAAACAACAGTGCCCGACGTTTCCGATTCACCTCACAATATTATCGCCGAGAGATTATCTCTCTAGAATTCACACATCACTGAATCACTCACGACGACACGGATAAAAAAAAACTAACTGGATAATTCGCCGAGAGTATTCAGAGCGGAGTGGAGCGTGCGAAGTGGCCGCTGAGGCTCGCGCGCGAGTAACGTCTCAGCTAATGAGGAGACCGCCAGCACGTAACTGGGAGTGACGTCAGAGGTTAATCCGTATGCGGTCGTGCAGCTTGTGACGTCACCATACTGTTGTCACACAAGTGTATGTGTGTGTGCACTCAGCTGCTGTAGCCTTTAAACGCTCTCATTCGAGATTCGATATTGAGCAATTATGTACACTTGGGTTTTTAGGATTTTACCCATTTGGAAATTGGGAAAAACGTACTCGAGTATGTATGACCTGACTTTGAGTGCTAATTTGCATCTTCGAATACCATGCTATTTCCAAAACGCACGGAACTAGGATCATATTTTTTTTCCTGGTACAACATTTTTTTCAATGTAATTTACTCATTTTAAAAGAAATACTTTCAATAGATAGCAACACCAATTAACTAGTAAGTTATAAATAAAATATAAACTAGTCCATTAAAAAGACATTGAAGACCCTACTCGACCAGATTTTAGATAAAACTCTATTAAAATTCATTCGGCAAATCTCTAATACAACGAGAAAGTTGAGAAACTGATATTTTAATCTAGCAGCGCTGATGAGGTCTATTGGGGACCCCAAGTTATTGATTCACCCTGAATAACTCTTATACTATAAATCCTACATGTCAAAGACTTTTTGTATTTGTCTAAAAAAGTCTGAAGAATAAATATTATAATAAATCATTGACCCTTATTGTCCGCAATTGCGAAAAAAATAAAAACAATATTCGCTTCTATAGCCACGGACAGATGTATTTGCTCTCTCACATCCGGTACAATGTACAAAGTGAGAGTAAAACGTTTACATACGTAAACGTAAAATCCAAAATATTATTACTCATAGAATAATCCATTTTTTTAAAAAAATATATTGAAGAAGATTTGATCAATATCTTGACATGATATGCTTGGGGTATATTTCCGTTATAAATAGACCCCCTATTTTTGACCATGTTTTGATAGTCGAAGCTGGAGCTGAATTCAAATTCAAAAGAAATTGAATCCAGCTCCAAAATAACATTAAAAAATCTAATTCCAAAATCTGTATGGGCGCTTAGTCTTCTATAGGGCGAGGTTTTATGGCGTGGTCTCTATCTTATCACTACAGTAATTTTATTGTTCTGATTTTCATGCAAAAATAATTCAGTTTTTAAATTTTTTGATGAAATAATTATAGATTTAAAATAAAAATGTGATGTCTCAGACAACGATTTAAAAAAACTAATTAGAGAGTATTTGTATTACCTTGTGAAAATTGAGCGACTCTAATATTTTGTTGTTTTCAGTATCGAGATTTATATACACTTTATTGAATTACACGGTTATAAAATATGTAATTCGTGGTAATTCTATTTTTTTTTTATAACACTAATGGGAACGGTTCCGTTTATATATATTTGTTATAGAATACTAAAATTCATCAGTGTCGTGGTTTGACACTAGGAGGAATATTAGTGTGAGAGACTTATTCCCCTTGCCCCAAATAAATACATAAAATTTAATCTAAATATAAATATTAATATAAAAATAAATATAATCGAAAATCATGCGATTTTATTATTTTATATCTATGAAATTAGTTATTCGTATGAAAACCAGATTCTGAGTTTATTTTAAATAAAATCTCACATTTTATTGAAAAAAATATAGTAAATTATAATTATTAAAAAAGATTTTTAATAATTATAATGAATCTATTTTTTTTTAAATATAAAGCATTATAATCGTTGAACATATATCCATAGAGAACTAGTTTCTTTAATCACATTCATATTTATGCGAATAATCTATTATAACATTAATTTTAATCAACATAAAACTCCATCGAGTGATGCTGCTGTAGATTAAAATAAAGAAAACTCAAGGACAGGTGTACATACATACATATTAATAACATTTACTAACAAGTAGTCAATATCGATAAATCAACACATCTAATGGAATATTTATAAAGACATGAACATTTACGAATATGCAGCAATAATTGAATTAACACATATTTTATGTTTACACGTCCAATTCATCTTGATAAACGTCATTGAAAAACGATAACATTTTAAATATTACGTTTATTATTTAAGTTTACGGTATTTTTGATCGGCTTTACATTGAAGAAACGCATATGCATTAGTGCATTGTGCCGGAACCCGGACATTGCAAACCGACTAAACCCGAATGCATCACTTGCATTAATAAACGGATGTGACGGAAAATTTTCCACTATTTAAAAACAAATTTGGTTAGCGATATCCTGCTTAATCCTCCGGGATATACGTAGACTAAGCAATATTAACGGCGCTGTATTCATTTGTATGTAGAGAGCGCTGAAGAAAAATCACCAGTTACAGCGAAGGGATGGTCGGCAATGTGGTCATCTTGAGGTCGCTGTCGGGGGAAAGGGTTCCGTTGCCATGGCGACAGGGTACTTGGCCCGGATGATTATCTCCTCTGGGCAGAGGGTGTGGAGCAATTAAGCTCTGCCGACAGACTGCTGCAGAAGGTGACGACTTCCTTTGCCAACTATGAAATATTATACGATGCCCTGGTGTGACATCTGGACTTGGGTGTTATCCGCAGGATTATGCTTTGTTGTGCAACCGAGGGGAAGGGGATGCGGTAAGTGATTGTCACGAAAGCACTAGTTATCACAGAAAATAATATAATATTTATTAAAATAATAAATGAAGAAATTTAACAAAAATTATGCATTTTTTTAATCAAGAAGAGACGACGTTTCAGCAAAATCTAGGAGTTATAGACACAATCGCCGAAATAGGTTGTGCTCCTGCAATCCTGAAATGCTCCGAAAATTGTAAAAAAAAGCACTCGCACAAGTGTATGATGTACCTGAACTACCTTGAAGGGCACAACATATTAATTGACGATCAAATATCGTATTAATGTATTTTTTAGAAAATTCATCTTACATTCATTAGTCAGGCAAATCAATTAAATTTTGTAAGATGATCAATGTTAAAAATAAATTATAATATGAGATTAATATATGAAAACTAAATAAAAAAAATAATAATATTTGTATAAAAAAGTCTAAAGAATAAATATTATAAATAATCATTGACCTTTATTGTTCGCAATTGCGAAAAAAAAAAACAACTACATTCGCTTTTGTTTCCACGGCCGAGATATTTTATTTCGCTAGCATCCAGTAAGATATGCCAAGTGCGAGTGAAACGTACTAGTGACACGTGCCGCGAAACATCGTTCAGTGGGTGTGTCATTTACGCGTCATATTGAATAGTAAAAACAATATCATGAATAACTATTTTTATAACATTCTTAGAATAAATCTTTAATTTAATTATTAATAATTAATCAAAATCTTGACCTGAAAAACTTGGGGTCTCCGATAGATCCCCGTCGGACTACTTGGCTGTTTTCGAGTTACAGTGACTGATCTGTTTATGGGGAAATCTTACATCTCTATACATATATACTAAGATGATAAAGATGAGTTTGGAGATAAATTCAGAGAAGAAATAATTCTAGGTCAAATTCATTAAAATCGTTAAAAAATGGATGGAAAATCTGTATGAGCTAAAATGCGTCAATAGTAGAAAGAAAGAATAGTTGAATTAAAATATTAAAAAACTTCATCTCCAATAAAAAATCACAGTTATATCCAATGAATGAATATTAGTCATGAATGGATTTCATAGAATGACAATGAATATCAATGAAAAATCAGATTTCACTATATACTATTTATAGTCGAACAGGTATTATAAATATGCTTAATGAATGATCAGGATTTCCAAAACCACTAACTAACGCACTATTAATGTGTAATAAATTCAAATTGTGGTAAGATAAACGAGGAATAAATTATTGAATGCAAAAAAAATATATAAAAAATGCACGAACGAAAGGAAAATCCCATTACGAAAACTAAGGAAATTTATAAATAATTTTAAAATAGCTGGAACGTAATTAATTATGCAATTAAAATTGAATCATGAATTTGCAAATAAATTCTCCGAGCAAAAATTTTGCGAGAGCAAAACAACGGCATCGTCGAGTGCTACCCATAAACATATATCAAAACGAGAAAGACAAGCAATAAAAGAAAAATCTGGTCTTAACGAACCGTAGTTCAGATTTAGTATTATATTTTTCCCCCTTTATAGAAATACGTTCTGACCCGATTTACGAACATCGGCAAGGGGATTTGTTCAGCTGTTTATTTTTTTTTATTTTCAAAAGAAACTCTATGATTATATTTCATATAATAAAAAAATGTAATTCTTGGTCGAGTCGTTTAAAAAAATAAAATAAAAATAGGGGGAATGAAAAGGGAAATACTCGATTGGATGGAAATGATCATTACGGGCTCTATTCAAGACTTGTGTTATTAATGATCTCCATAATAGTTCCGCAAGAAGAAAATTGCTTGGATAAGATTTCTATATAAAAAGGGGTAAATGACGTCGTTTGTTTAAAACTGAGCATTTCAGTTTCGTAACTATTGTTATGCACAGATATTTCAGCGACATTTTGCGCAAAATAAAAAAACGTATAGCAATCAATTACTCATAAAAATATGTAGTAAATTTACGACTTCATAATAGGGCGGTTGCACGTGATTCGACTATTTGTAGAGCTTCGTTACAGGAAAGATATTCAATCACGCGCCCATTCATGAATATGAAATAAAAATAATGATAATGACGGGGTAGAAAAGAAACAGATCTGATGTATGAGGGGGTCTGATTACAGAACGATCAGATACGAGTGGGAAAAAAATGAGGGCCATTCAAAAAGTTGTACAGATCGCATTTTCGGCAATTCAAGCCGATGTTTTCAGAGGTGTAGGTGGTTGGTGAAAGAGGCGCGTAATTTAAGCTTCTTAGCACAATGTTCAGCATTGTGTTTGGAGTTTTCCCTACAAAATTCAGCTGTAATTACAGCCATTACGCCCTCAGAAAGTTGAAGTCTCATTGGGATACCCGAGGCAAACTTTTGTGTTGGCTCGGCCTCTTAAAACACATTATATGTAAGTTCTTGTGCAGTGCCACTTAAAAATAGTGTAAAAACTATTCTAATCTAAAAAATAATAATATATTTATTAATAACCTTCTGAATCAATAATATCAACACCATTGTAGGTGGATGTAAAAGTGTTGTGTAAAATTAAAATATTTTTAAGCAATTTTACTCACTTAATCGATTAAATAATCTACATCGTTTCTTATGACATTCTGCCACCTTTTGATCAACTCATTAATACGATTGGAGTAATACTTTCTTAAATTTGAAGCAAAAAATGCATTAACCCATCCGTATCGGCGTCTCAAAAACAAACGTTGCCATCCGAAGGGGGTCTCTCAAAGACCCTGAGCATTTCAAGTCAAGATGTTGATGTATTCTTCATCAATATCTTGAGTTTTTAAAATGGTTTATTCTAAGAATAAAAATAGTAATTCATAATAAGGAAATCTATTGACTGAGGACACGCCACCGATTTAGAGTTTTCGCGGTACGTGTCACTAATACGTTTCACTCGCACATCGTACCGGAAGTGAGCGAGAAAAAACATTTTTATTCCAACTGCTTTTTTAGACAAATATAAAAAGTTTGTGACATTTAGAAATTATGTTAAAAGAGTTATTCGAGAAAAATAAAAAAAATGAGGCACGGGACGGCTGGGTTTAATTGCATGCATCATTTTTTTTTTTTTGGAGTGATATGAATAAATGATAATCAGAAGGAGCAATGTTTGGAGAATATGGTGAGGCTTGATTACATATCAATTCAATTCATTAATTTTCTAAATTTTGTGATTTATTTGTTCAAAGGAACACATAATCTTTAATTACAGACTTGGGTACGTAGCTCTTCCTAAGCAATCGTCTGTTAAAGATCTGGGTATTTTGTTTGATTCTAAGTTAAAATTTAGTTTACAAGTATCGGACGTATGTATGAGATCATCGAGAATGTTGGGCTTCGTCTTGAGAAATTCTCATCACATACGTAGCACCATAGTCATACGAGTGCTATACGATACATTGGTTCGGAGCTTGCTAGAACCAGGTTCCATTATATGAGCGCCTTATGGCGCCTCAAATTACCTCAGATTAGAGAAGATTCAGAAGCAATTTCTTAGATATCTCTACATGAGGGAGTTTGGATTCTGCCCAAGTGTATACCCCAGCGCATGGGTACAGGGCTGCCTGAGTTACATACCTCAGAAGAAAAGGTCGATCTACTTGGCAAAGCATTTCTTCAAGCTGTTGGTTAGCACAGTACACAACCCATGTACTTATCAACGAGCTCTTCCGCCAAATGTGAGGACAGGTGCTCTCGGAAACTCTCCGGTAACCAGAGCTATTACTCTTGTTGTTCTTTTATATGAAATTTTATAATTCTTTTCTTTTCTTTATCGTTATATATGTAATTTTTTACACGTTACTATTATGTTTTTTTGCGTGATTGGCAACCTGGGTTATTCTGTAATCCCAATAACGCATTGTCTTGATAAATAAATACATTAATTAATTAAGCTTATATTGTGTCATCATCGCCACACGTGGTCGCGCGTTGTCATGATGAAGGACTACCCCTTTTCTGTTATTTATATTTTTCAAGGGCAATGTTTAATTTGATCAATTGTTGACAATATCGTTGCGCTGTAATTGTTTGATTACTTTCTAAGAGTTTGAAATACACAATACCCTTGCAATCCCACTAAACACAAAGCATTACTGTTCTTTGATGAATTTCGTCTTCAAAGTTGCTGAGGGGTTTGTTCGAGAATACCCCAATGACTTTCCATGTTACGAAAATTTTTGTTTTGCTATCCACATATAAAAATGTCTATTGGATCAATTAATAAATTCTGAATATATAAATTTATATATTTTCTGATAGATCTCGATAAAAATAAAAATATTTAAATTAAATTTAAATAATTATTAAATTTATTCTTCGTATAAAATTTGAAATTGTTCAGCGAACGTTCAGTGGAAGGAAGGAAAATAATTTTACGGCACATCGATAGCATCACGACCGGTTACATTACTATAATAATCATCGAAGGATATGAAAAAGTTTTTCCGGATGAGAACATCGAGTGAAAAAGCCGACCGCAAAAGCCGACGAGCTTTTCCGCGCCATGAAAAAGAAAAGCGCTCTGATTATAAATTATATGTGCGGGCCGATATATGTACCCGCACACTGGCGCCGCCTATACACGTACCGCAATTCGAAATTCGAGTGTATGCGGGTGCCCTGCAGTAACGGCGGGCTCGGTAAATTTACCCTGCAGAGTAAATATCAACTTTTTATTTTTTAAATAAGGCCAAATTTAAATGAACCGTCGCAGTGAACTCGGTTCGCTGCAAGATTATTTAATTATTTAACATCCAAGAAACGGGGGTTTTCAACAATGCAAATAATTACATATGCAGCACTCTCGATATAATTAAATAATTTATTATTAAAAAATACGTGCAAAATAATTTGTAGCAAATTATGCGGAAAATTTTGTTTTTTTGCTCGTTACGAAGGTGAAAAAAATCACTATTGTTAGCGAAAGGGCGATTGCTGAAAAAAAACAGGCTTTGATACCAGATAGCATTGACATTTATTCTGAAAATACGAGGAGCAATCGTTTTTATTGCTATTTTTATCGACAATGCCCGGAAAATAAGTATTGTGTACATGTCCCGCGTAACGGATTGAAATATATAATTAGAGAAAATCATTCCAATGTGAATCATAAAATTTCATATTAAAATAAATGGGAAAATAACTTACATGTTATTTATATCGAAAACAGTGGGAGTCGTATTGTATGAAATTTTTGCGAAAAGAAAACACCTAGCCGCAAGGCACTGCATAATGAATTTGTCACAAAAAATAACAACCGACGTTTGTATTCAAATAAGGATATGTATTAATGGTCCCAACAAAGCATCATACGACAATGTTTATATTAAATAACAATATATTTAACGTAAATATATTAATATAATAAAAACTAAAAGTTCGCGAACTTATTCAGAACGATTTTTTGCTATAATTTTCTTATTGTTTTAAAAGTTTGTATTTAAATAAATAATAGGTTGATGTCGATGATTGAATAATTTATATAAAACATCTAACAAAGTCACTGAATGTCATTTGTGTATCAATAAGAATAAAGGACTACTGATATTTTATTTATATTATAAATAAATTCCTAATATGTTTTTTTTGGTCTAGAAAACGCTTGAAAACCTTTTAATATAAAAAATACACGAAATATGTAAGCTTTCGCGTGTTTTTTTTATATAAATGAAACTAAAACTCATATATCTAATAATTTATTAAACTTAATCATACAAAATAATTATTATTATTTTCTATGACCTTTACTGTCTATTAGATAAATCTAAAATGCCTTTCTTATAAAACTCTGCAGGTTTAGAATCGATATAGTCTAAAGGGCAGATTTTACTAATTTTTCATGAATCATTTGACGACCATAAAGTACCCACCCGCTTGGCTCGATATTTTTTCAATATTGAGAGTCGATTTTTTTCAACCCTTTTTTCAGGGCTGCTTCATTTACTTCATAGGGACGACCACTTTTAGGCTCATTTTTCTAATCAATATTGCCTGATTTAATTTTTTTAAACCATCTTTGACATTTCCTGATGTTTAATGCGTCTTCATAAACATCGCAAATATATTTTTGTTGCCTCCATTGCATTTTTTTTGGCGTGAAACTGAAACAGCATACAGCTACGCAAATGTTCTTCCGAAGAACACGTCTCGGTAATTATTGAAGGGATACGTAAATACACTTTTTTCGACTCAAAACGAAGATTAGAGACTTCTCACGACACACAAAATATTCAAACACGTCTTTATTAATCAAAGGACTGAAGAAAACTATTCTAAAACTATGCTTTCCGAAAATGCGACATTACATTTGGATCCATGTAATATTAAGGAATAATAAGATATTGTAGAAGGCCATGTTCAACGAATAAGAAGGCCGATGTATTATAAAGGAGTTGTTTTAGGCTTAAAAAAATGCTAAGCATACCAAAACACGTTAAACCTCTTCGACATCCAACCATAAAGCAATTATCCATAACGCTACCAATATCAAGACAAGTCATGGACTATTGTACCCATAAAACAACCGAAAATTTGACAATCGGACTTCAATGGAACATAAATCACGATATAAAGAGAAGAACCTAGTCGCGCCGATGGGGTCTTTTTGGGAACACAGGTTTTTGATTTTTCATGAATAACTTTTTTAATATAAATCCTTCACGTCACATACTTTTTGCATTTGTCTAAAAAAGTCTTAAGAATAAATTATAAATAATCATTGTTCTTTATTGTCTGCAATTTATTTATTTATTTAAGTGGCCTAGTAACCCTGAGGCGGGTCTTTGCCACTTGGAGGACACCTCCGTCCCAACAATGATGTCATGACTATGACGTTCTCCAGGTTATCTTGGCTCTTCGAATACGAGTCAGGTCGACAGCAATAAGTCCGAGAGCTGAACGAGATAGAATCTACGAATCTACGAATTGCGGAAAAAAATTGAAACGACAATATTCGTTTCTGTTGCCACGGTTGCGATGTTTTTTTGCGCCAGCAATAATCTATTTTTTGTAAAAAAGTCAAGATATTGATGAAGACATGATCAATATCTCGACTTGAAATGTTTGGGGTCTATTTTCTATTGTAAATAGACCCCCTTCGGACGACGCGGTTGTTTTTAAGCCGCTGTGGCGGATCGGTTAAAGCAGTGCTTCCCAAATTATGGGCCGCGGCCCTCTGGAGGGTCGCAGGATTCCTCG
>JAGXCT010032944.1:0-16981 GCA_022495035.1 Philopotamus ludificatus
TGCTGTGTAATAATTCTTGATTGTTCTGAATTCTCAGAGTTGGCATAAATTATGTGTGTGGTTGGAGATTGTTAATTTTGAATAAGAATTAGTTCAGGTCAAGATTTGCTAAACATGAGACGCCAGGGATTGATATTGGATCGCGGTTGGATATCTTCTTAATAATTTATTTAACATTTAAATATTTATTTTGCTAACAAAACTACTAAGAAGCATGAAATTTGGATTGTTTTAATTTATATGAGATTCCAAGTATTTCGTATATATAACGTAAATTAAAATTAACTAGCGTCTCAATATTATTATAATAATTTTTCCGCTAAATGAAAATTGTTGAAAACTTATTAGCACAATATGTTAAATATTTTTTGTTGTTTTCTGTGACCTTCTTCCATAGAATATGCAGTTTTTAATATCTTTTTTGTAAAATTATTTGATGATTTTTCTCGCTCCTATCCGTAACGATGTGCCAAGTGCGAGTGAAAAGTATAATAGTGACACGTGCCACGAAAACTTGACGGTCGGTCTATCGGTGGCGTGTCCTCAGTGTGCGACGGGACATCGTCATGTACGCGTCATATTGAATAGTTAAATAATCCAAAATATGAAGCGTATCATGAATAACTATTTTTATTCTTAGAATAAACCATTTCTTTAAAAAAAAGTGAAGATATTGATGAAGATTTCATCAATATCTTCACTTGAAAGTCTTGGGGTCTATTTTCCGTTATAAATAGACCCTTTTTGAGCGACGCGATTGGTTTAGAGCCCCTGTAACGGATCGGTTAAAAGAGCAGAATCAGTAAAATATTTAATAATAAAAATAATATATATAAAAACATTCATGTTTTAAAAATACGTACAATATGCCTTAAACTCCATTAATTCGAACTGCACAGTATTTATTCAAATTAGCCAAAAGATAACAAAAGAAAATAATAGATCTTTTGCAAAAGTTAGAACATAGAATTCAAGATGCTGTTGAAAAAATCTCCGCGAATATTTTAATACACAGAAAACCCTCCTATAACACAATATCCAACAACATGATTCCCCTGTAACACACAAAAATTAAGAGCTTCTCAATATCTTGACTTAAAAAACTAAGATTTTATAATTTATAATTAAAAATAGATCCCCTTCGGACGACGCTGTTGGTTTCGAGTCGCCGTGACAGATCGGTTAGATAATCTTTTCCACATATACCTTTTGCCGTTTTATAATAGTATAGTGTTTTGTCTCTGTATTTTTAATACTAGGTTTATTTTGTAAATAAAGAGATACTTTGAGTTCATCAAACAGTGTTTATATTATCATAGGTTTCTTACATGCGGTCAACATTTTTAAATTTTTAATGAGCCCCGTTGTAAAAAAGTTTGCACATCCCTGATCTAAAGGTACAGATCAGGTGAGTATGGTGGATGTTGCAGAACTTCTAAATCGAAGCTCCTTAAGTCGTTCTGCGTAATTCTTCCTGTGTGTGGTCTTTCATTATTGATAAAACTGACTTTTTAAGCAATATCTTCTTACTAATTGGACACAATACACCTCCGCTAAAAAGGTTGTTATATATTAAGATTGAATTATTCCCAAAAAAATTAAAAAATACAAAAGGAAAACCTTTTTTAGTCGGTAATGGCCTAGGGGTAGACAAAGGTATCTGATTCGATGAACATCATTGTTGATTTCTCTTAGGATTGTTGTAGAATACCCATTTCTCATCTCTAGTAAAAATTCCACCATATTTATTTATATTATTATAGAAATCACATAAATTAATCATCATCATCATCATTTGCCAGCCACTAGGCCCTTACTCAAATCTCATACGTAACGTGGGGCTCCCTTTTTGTGTTCATATCGCGGGGAACCAAGTCGTCTTGGTATGCGGTTTTTTTGTAAAGAGCTTCCCTCTCTGGGCTATTGCCGGCATTAAACGTATATCTTCTACCATGTTAGTATCAACATATAATATATTTCAAACGGTCTGGGTAACTTTATTTGATTTCAATCTTTTATAAAATATAAGTTTCATAAAATACCACAAATATTTCTCCTATCTCTCAAAAAACATTACAAAACAAAAAGATTACTACACAGCTTTAAAATGAAACCAATCAAAACTGATTAATTCAACAGTAATGTAACTCTGGTTGGTTGTGAAAAACTGTTTCCAAAGTAACATAACAATAAAATGACATTTCTTTTCGCTTTGTCAAATATATTAAACATTACACGACATGTTATTTAGAGCAAGCACAGCAAAATTAAATCTTTTTGTATAAGCATTTTTAATAACATAATTATTAAATTAAAATGAAAGATAAATCTTAAATTATTAGTATAATTTTTTTGTAAAAGATAATTTCTTATTTTACATTTTTTTTTGTGATCCTTGTTAAATAATTTAGGAAATTTTTAGATACCCGATAAAAAATTAGCCGTGGGATACCGGTCCATTCTCAGCCATCCCCAGGTGTATACATTATCTCGGGCGGCGCCTTTTGTGTCCGAGATTAAAAAAAGGGCGCCGGTGGCGTCGCGGGGCCCGCACTCTATCAAGCTGGGTGAATGATGATTTTTATTATTTCTATCCTGCTGTTTCGCTCATAATGTCCTGCTAGGTCCTGCACACGCGATTAATATCCTTCAGCGCTTTCTTCGGCTCCATTCAGCCGGTGGGCCGGCGTCATCAATTATTCCGCTTTCATTTTCATGCCTCTGCCCCTCCCCCCAACCCCGGCAAAGCAAAGAATAACATCTATTTTATTTAACACTGGGCCCTCTCCTTTATTTTTCCTTTATATTTCGGTGTCCTTGGACCCCCTATTTCCGAGAAAATAATATTTCGCCCCTTTGTCGCGAAGCGGCGGGAAGTCTTCAGCGTGGGATTTCTTCGGAGCAGGAGGTCGCTTTGTTTCCAATTTTATTCATGGGGGCCCTTGTATTATTTATAAATGTTTTCTTAGCGACACCGCATTTCTAGGAATAGAAGGAATTGTGGTACAAATCCGGATGCCAGTAACCATCTACATACTGAACTGTTTCAAATCTCAATAGCTTAAATCGGAAATTTTATTTAATAAATATGTATATGAACAAAAAAAGCTTAATTTTACATTTAATTTAAAATGTATGTTTAATTTAATATATATATATAGTTATTAATGATATATTATTTAACGAAATAAGTTTTGAATTTAATAAAGTAAGATATAAAAACAAATAACTAGATTATTATTAAATAGAATAAATTAAATTTGAATAGAAATGATGTATTAGATAAAACAGAAAGAAATGCCATTTTTTCTAGTGCGTCACTTTAAAACCAGTTTGTCACCGGTTGCCGTTGAGTTAGCACATCGTATTTGGTATCATTTTGAAGCTCTGTTTTACTCTTGCCATTTTTAATTTTTTTTTATTTTTTTTGACGTAGTAGAAAAATGCAGAAGCCTGAGATTGAAGAGACAGACACATTTGCCGTATTTCATTCCGTTTTTATTTGATAAGGGATTAAAGCCGAAAGAAGCTACACAGACAATATGTAATATTTATGGAGACGTCTAGAAAATACGAAAGTGATTTAGATGGTATAAAAAATTCAAAAGTGGTGATAGGGAGTTAAACGACAAACCAAAAACAGGAAAACCCCTCAAAATCGATTATGACGCCCTAAATTCATTGGTGGAAGCTGATTCGCGTAAAACAGTGAATGAATTTTCACATGACCTTGGCTGTCCAATAACAACTGTGCAAGATCATTTGGTTGGGGAAAAATTATAGGCAAGGAATTTGGGTACCGCACAATCTCTCCCCAAACCTTGGAGCAACACGTAACAATCTGTGCATCTTTATTGTTCAGACACGAAACATATTAATTTCTCAGAAGAATTATTACTGGAGATTAGAAATGGGTTCTATACAGTAATGCCAGAAGAAAAAAACAATGGTTATATCCAAAACAGGTACCTGTTCTTACTCCTCGGCCGACATTATCATTGAAAAAAGTTTTGTTATGTGTTTGATGGGATATTTCGGATATACTTCATTATGAATTATTAAAACTTAGTCAGACAGTTACGGCAGAGTTACACTGTGCCCAATTAGAAAGATTAAAAGTGGAGTTACTAAAAAAACGATCCTTGGTTAACAAAAACAGGAGAATTTACAGCATGATAATGCAAGACTTCATGCAGCAAAAATTACCCAGGACAAAATCAAAGAACTAGATTTGGAACCTCTGCCACATCCACCGTATTCACCTGATATAGTACCTTTCCGACTATCATTTATTTAAATCAATGGAACATTCACTTCGTGATAAAAAAATTGCAAATATTGAACGGATGAAAAATCACATAAATTCATATTTTAAGAGTAAACCGCCAGAGTTTTACGAAAATGGAATTAAAAAAATGCCTATGTTATGGAGGAAGATCATAGACAATAAGGGACATTATGTTGTATTAAAAAAATGTCATTTCTTTCCGTTTTACCTAATATTAATCAATAATTCCAAAATCATTATTATATGTATTTATATAAAATAATAATATTAAATAAATTATTATATTTTTTAGTTACCAACGTCATTAAATTTTGGTAGATATCTTAACCTAGTTTTCCATATCCCTGCATTTTTTATAATAACTTATTGATTATAATATTTTACGGTTTAGTAAAATTTTATTTTTTTGTACGAAGTGCATTTTTTGGTTATATATTTAATAGACAATTTAAATCTAAGCTTTTAGATAAAATACTGAAACGGAATACAGCCATCGACACGGTATCAGCTCTGCACATACAGTACCAGTGTAATAGATTAAGCTCGCGACTAATTACCGAGAGCCCATTAGCCCAAAGCCCTTCATAGTCACAGGCGATATTTTGATTAGGCTTTTGTGAGCACCGGGGCTTATCCCCTGGGCCAGATCGGAGCGGGGCAGGGGACACGTCAATTAAATTTTAATAAGGACCCACGTTTTTGGACCCTAATTAAATTACGCGATGCCTCGATTCATCACTCGATACAGGGAATTAATTGCGAGTTTGCCAAATTAATTATATCGGGCAAGTATTGTTCGTTTCTAATTCGCCCCCAGCTCGCTACGGTTTAAATCCGGCATGATAAAGTTATCCGTTTACCGGCCCGGCGATAAATAACCGTAAATATAATATGGCAAGCGAGATAATTAAATTAAATATGTATGGTAATGCCGCGCCATTAAAGCTCGACGTATGCAAAACGCTGTCGCACAATTTTCATTTGTGTGTATAACATTTTTTTTGCAGGGGATTAAAGCGTTTCTAGGATGTCTATGATGATGGAGGCAAAAGTCGCAGAACCCCATCTATTATTAAGGAATTAGCTTGAGTTTTTGTTTAGACAAATTGTCCCGACCACTTACCATAATTACAAACAACGCTGCAAAACAAATACCAGTAATAGAGAGGCGTACCTAACGTGTATAACGAGATGTTTTCAAATTGTGCAAATAATACAGACGTATATGGCCGTGCAGGAAAACTGCATCGAAACGGGGTTCAGCATAAATATTAATTTATATAAAAAAATATACTAATTAATTTATGCAAACTAAGATTATTAACCGATTCGTCAGGGCAGCCCAAAAATTAACCACGTCGTCCGGAAGGGGTCTCTCAGGTACCTCATGCATTTCATGTCAAAAAAGTTTGCTTAAACTAAGACTTTCTAGAAATATATCAAAAATAAACACAACGCTAGCAAGATGATTGTTTTTTTTTATCAAATTTTATAACACTGGCTCTTACTCTAAATATTTTATTTTATTTTATTAAAATAATGCTAATTAAAACCTTGTTTTAAATATAAAATATTAAAAAAAATACAGTAGGACTTTTTAAGCGGAACGAAAAAAGTAAATATAATAATTAGGAGTTTTAATTCTTATTATTTCAGGTTTTACTAAATAATTATTAATATTTTAATTATTTATTCATATAGAATTGTTAATTAACCCATCTGTCACGGCGGCTCGAAAACAATCGAGTCGTCCAAAGGGGGTTTATTAGCGACCCCAAGCATTACAAGTAAAGGAATTGATAAATTATTTATACCTATCTTAACATTATTTTAAAAATGGATTATTCTAAGAATTATAATAGTTATTTATGAATTTGGTAAATATTTTATTATTAAAAAAAACACAATAAACGCGCACTTGGTGATGTCTTGCCACAGACTGAACACACGTCGCCGACTGACGCGTGCAACCCTCATTAGTCCCCTCGTCTAGTGCCAAGAGTATCTGCAGAAGAGTACTCCTTCAATGATCCCGACGAGAGGCTGGCTGACAGTCCTTGTGACAACGTATCAGTCCGTGGCGCTATGTCGGAGATAATGAAGCTGAGTCCGCATCAAGAACATCAGCAATTATACTGATCAGCTTCCCTGTTAATTGATTAGCCGATGTGGTATGTCATGAGGAGAACGTGAGGATATATCCAGAGTTGTCATGGCGGCATCCGTGTGTAGCGCAACAAGATGGCGATTACATCTTACGACGAAGCAAAATGCAGGAACGTCTGAACGTTTCGACCGCCGGGGCCAGAGAGAGAGGGTGTTTGCCGCCTACGGGACGCCTTGGCAGGGGCACTGATGATCATTTTGTTGGAGGAGATTACGCCACTTGATCCCGCTAATGTCTCACACATTATTATGGGACATATTCAAAGTAAAGTATGTGGTGGTATAATCGCCACAGTCAGACCAAATCAAGTCAGATATAGGCTGGAGCCTCGCCTTAAAGATATTGGACTTGGTCGCGATCGCGGTTAGGCATATTCAAGATTTTGTAGATTCTACGGAACTATGGGCTACCGAAGGTGTCTGTAGCATTTGATCAGACGGTAAAGTAAATACGATTATGCCGTATACGTTCGATTATTATTGTTACAATTCGCACGTTGACAGCTTGGTTTCTGGAAATATGGGTGGCGACCCAACCTGTATTCGAAGAGCCTAGATAACCTGGAGTACAACCAGTGCAATCCTGGCCTCAGGGTTGGATTGGACGCGTCTCTTTTGGAGATTGCGTAGTGTTCTCCAAG
Organism: Philopotamus ludificatus; assembly: GCA_022495035.1. Classification (NCBI taxonomy): domain Eukaryota; kingdom Metazoa; phylum Arthropoda; class Insecta; order Trichoptera; family Philopotamidae; genus Philopotamus; species Philopotamus ludificatus. The sequence continues at coordinate 7,096 of JAGXCT010032944.1, forward strand.
TGGCAAAGACCCGCCTCGGGTTAAAAGGCCACTTAAATAATAATAATAAATTAAAATGCGCCACTTTTATTTCGCATGCTACGAATACATCGTATAGTTTATACTCTTTAAATATTAATTCACCCTCGACCGTACCTGAGGCTTTAACGAATGTCTGATCAAATTTGATCCAATGTTTAATTCAAAACAATTTTGTTTCGCGCGTTGCGTCATTAAAAATTAAAAATAAAGTTGTGTCGTTACGGTCGGCTGAATAATGTATCGTTTTGTAAAGCGAGCAGAGTAAATTTCAGCGACGCGTCAAATCTCATCCCATTGACGGCGACGTCCCGGGGCCGATGGCGTCGCGATGATACCATAAATCGACGACGCCGAGCGGGACGGCGATAGATCCCGGTGGAGGAACGAGGCAGGGGCGGGGTGGGATGGGGTGGGACTCCACTCTCGCTAATTAGTCTCTTTCGTTCAGCGCAAAGTTAATCTTCATTATGGGGCAGCGTGTACCGGGGGATAGAGGTAGCGGGATCCCGTCACCGTCCCGGGGACGTAGCCGGTCGCCGCTGATATGAGATGTGCCAGCTGCTTCCTGGATCATTTGTCTTGCTCCTGCCGTCTCGTTGTCGTGCTGGGCCGATTTTGGTAATGGCGTGGGGAGCTCTGTGCCGTAATGCGGATGATAGGGGGGCGACGCTGTTTTGGAGATATAAATCAAAGCAAATCTTAAGTTTCGATATGAGTCGTCCTTGATGGCATAGGTAGTGCATTGTATTATATTCGAAGAAGATATTGTGTCTGGATATATGATTGAGAAATAAAATATCCATTTTAAAACTCCGAGGGGAAAAATTACGAAAGACAGGGTGGCTCTAGCACCTAATTGAACTGACGCTCTGATAGAGAACTAAAGATTGAAAAAAGTTAGTCCAATCAAAATAGAAGTACTATGATAAAACGGATGATGGCTATTATTATTTTATCTAGTGCCACAAACAAAAGGTGGAATCTTTTTTAAACTAATGTCGTTCCTCGAGTAAGACGTTCTTTGTTTTTTAAGTCCTCGAGTCTTGTTCTGACTTAAAAGTGATATATTTGTGATAAACGTGTTGCCTTACTCTTATCCTTAGGACATCTAGTCACTTGTGTGTAAGCCAATAATAGGTAACCTTTGACATACTAATCAGGGGTGACACGCCAAGACATTTTAAGTGACACGGATCGTTTCAATAGATAGAAATATTAATATGGGATCTGTAAAAAATATTTATGGAAGCTATTGGACAGATTTAAATAGTTTTATACAGTGAAGGCTCTTGGGTAAAATATTTGGAGGTGCTGCTAAAGATTAAAAATGGAACAAAGTAGTTAACATAAAAAAGAGGTAAGATAAAAATGCTAAATAATATTAACAAAAATATAATAATCATTTTAATATAAAAGTGACACGTGTCTCAAAGAAGCTACTCTACGCTACAATGATTGAGTATGGACGGAACGGGGCTGCTCTGAGTCGCAGCGCAACACGGCGCTTAGTGACGATATCCCCCCACCCCGCTGCGGTCTCCCATCCATCCAATACACGACGCTAGTAGCGCTGACGAGCAGACAGGGTTCTTGATCTACACCGCGTAGCATAAGACTAAATATAAATTTATATACATAATATATCAGGCGTTTTTGTAGGCGGGTTTTTTTGTTAATAAAAGTTGCTATTTTCTTTTTCCTTCATTTTTAGGTTATAAAAATGCTTGTCGATAATCATACTCATATTCTTCATATTATGCTTTACCACTTCGAAAAAAGATGTAAAGCAGCGCAGTAATTTTTCGATCTCAACTAACTTTTAGGCGAAGGGACAATTAGGGACGCAGGGAATGATTTGCTCGTTTGAAGTCTGATGACACTAGCTTAATATATATATAAAAAAATCCTCAATTTATTTAGGGGTGCTGCAGCTCTGCAGTCTATATGAACGAGCCTCCACCGGCTTTATATAAACTGCAATAGAACTAGTCTTCATTTTTAAAGAAAGATTAGGCCTAAAGAATCATGTGTCCTGATTAACTAGTGTCTAAATCAAGAAAAATCCACTCAAATATTAGATATGACATGGTACCCAAATTAATTTTTCCGTATTTTTGACACACTGAGCTCAAAAGCTTGGCTAACACTGGTGTAAGCCTTCGTGTTCATTTTCCGCTCATTTTTTAGAAATTAGGATCCAAATATCTTTGTTTGGAAAAAGGATTTATAATAACACTGAAAATAATATTGGGTTGTTCGAAAAGTTATTTCGTTTTTTCCCAATAGAGTACTTAATTGTATTTTTTTACACCCAACTTCACACTTATGCCTCACAATCGTTATATATTTTGACAGCTGATGTAGTAAGTCTTGCTTGTGAAAAACTTCGATCGATTCTACGTAGTAGTTTCTGGTTGGTACCCTTTCAAATATGAAAGGTTGAAAAGTAGCATTTTCGGTATATTTAACTTTTTTACTAATGAAAGGGTAAAAATGCTGTTCAAACTAAAAAAAAAATGATTCGATGGGCATGGAGAAGATGTATTGACAGAACGCCTGGTTTACCAACGCACATTTTAAACATTAAAATATGAATCTAAAATAATATTTAATATTAAAAATAAATATCTGAAATACTAAGACGTTATTTGACCTCAAATACTGCGGTTGAACGCTCGCATGGCTACAGTATATACTACTATACAAAATTGAGGTTTGGACCCTCAATGTGACCTACATTTGGCAGTACCCTGCGGTAGATCTGATTTGAAATGAAGATTCCGGCCTAAAAGACCGCGAACTACCAGAAAAATAGCACATATGGGACACGTCTGAACGATCGTCAATATATCGCGCTACTTTCGATCTCTTAAATAAAAATAAACCATTATATTAAATAAAAATTGTTTTATTTTATTTTTTAGGCGAAATCCGGTTTCAATCTTGAGACCGGAACTAATTGAACTGTTAATTCAAGACCGACGTCAGCTGGCCGCGCCCGGTTCACATATTCCGGCATTGTTCCCTGTGCACGCGACTGCACTTTCGTACGGACCGCGGTCGGCTCCGGTTCCAATTAAAACCGGTCGACCGGAGCTGAGGTCGGCGTTTGCAATTACAACGGCGGAATCTGCAAAATCTCGCGGCGCGCCTTATGCAATATCGATCGGAGAGTGTGTTAGAGCCGAAAAGAAAACCGGACATAACCGGATTTTAATTTAAAAAAATATTTATTATATAATAAAAAAAAGCTTGATTTTAAACTTGTTTTTGTAGCTATAGTACGGATCGATGGTGGAGGGGGATCGCCAGGCGATGCTAAGCCCGGCTCGGCTAGGGCTTAAGCCTCACTAATTGCTGTGTCCTTAGCGATCGCCTCTGGTAACGTTGTCCATCACGACCAAATCCCTCTATTTCACTCTTATCGGATCTTACTTCTTTCATACTGCGCGTTGGAAATCCCAGCCGGATTCTGTGCATTTTCTAATTATCGTTATCGCAGATCGAAAAGTGTATAAAAAATCTTTATTATTATTATTATAATAACGTGTGATTTATTAATGATTTGTATATATATTCGGTTATTGCGATAGATTTGAATTTTATTCGAAATCGTTTGCACGCTAAACGTATGCAAATGTTTGTACAAATACCGCTCGGCGTATGAGCTCTTCAAATATTTAACGATTCCCAAATATTTGACATCCCGTCGGATATTAACATGTATTAAAATTATAACTGACACTTGACACCGACTGTTTGTCAGATTAAAAGCATGCATAATGCGTAACCTTTATTTTGTATATGCGCGCGGGTATACGCCAGGGGCGTATATTCAGAGTGTGCTAGATGTGCATCGCACATCCGCAAAATATAGAACATGAAAAAATATATTTAATGTTTGAATATTTAATATTAATATTTAAAGTATTTTTTGTATACGCACAGAAATTGTACTAGGCAAGGCGTGCGCTACGACCGCCGCACGCCCTTACACGCGCACAACTGCATATATTACCGTCGCCTATATGAGCGTAGGGTCTCAGCGAGCGAGACTAATGTCTTTGTATGCAGTTTAACGGCCGAAGGCATGCTGTCAAGTCGCAGCACATTTGTCTACTCTATCTCGACCTCCTATGCGCGGCCTGGGCTCTTTCGTGAGCTGGACTCGCGATATATTATAAATACTGTAAAGGATGTGGAAGGATTCGTGACTGGACCATGGCGAGCCTTTACTCGCAATTTATTAAATAGAAAGAATTGTTACGCGGCAGCTGTTAGGTTTGAAGTAAGCACGTGATCGCGACGTCCTGGTGCGCTCTATGTCGTGACCTCTGACAATGACGGCACCTTTTGGCGTCGAGAGTCCAGGAGTAAAGTCGGTGGAGGCACTTCTTCCTTGATGATCCTCGACGAGGGGCCGGCTGGGGGCTCGGAGTCGCTCGACGTAGCATGCCAGTTCGCGGTCTCAAGTCGGATGCTGAGGCAGAGTTCGCGAACAACCTAGTCGGTGGCTGTTGGTTAGCTGATCTGGTTGGCTGCGATGATGATATTATCGGTACGGGAATAAATTGCCATACGAAGGACGAGAGGAGTCTCCAGAATCGTCATGGCGAAGTAACGCAGGGGACTACTGCTGCAACTGCGGGCGGATAGTCTGCAGTCTTTATGGAGACATAAACCCATCATAGTTCCCAGAATCTAGAAGGATCCCGGCTCTCAAAGTGTTTGCTATTCTACGCATCGTACCAGGGTAATTGCTTCACAACAGGAGCAAGGCCCCATATTTGAGATCTATCTGTCACTACTTGGCTTATGGGGTGAATTTGGCGTGGCTGAGGATAACATATTTACTGTCACTACTTGGCTCGGGCTAACACCGGTGAGTTTGGTGTGTATTCCGTAGAGCCGTTCTATGTCACTACTTGGCACTCGTGACTCGTTATAAGCAGAAAACGCCTTAGAAAATGGAATAAACGAATACCTAGACAAACCCCCTCCTACTTGCCTGGACACAGTCGAGAGGGTAAAATCCGATACTAACATGGTAGAAAATGTACGTCCAATGCCAGTAATGGCCAAGAAGGGAAAACTCTTAACAAAAAACCGCATACCAAGACGGTTCGGGTCCCCGCGGTATGGACACGAAAGGGGAGCACTCACGTCACGTGTGAGACTTACGTTCCTTTGACCTCGACTACCAAGCGAGAGTTTGGTAAGGCCGATGCCCTCAGCGAGTGAGAGCCTTGTAACTGGCAAATGATAATGATGATGATATATAATGTATAACACACAAAATTCATTTACAAAAAAAAACTGTATTTTTTTTCCACATACAGCACACCCAACATCAACACCCACCTTACGCGACTGGTATACGCACGGTTGCGTGCGCGATTCGCGCTGTACGAATCATTCTTGCCCCCATTTTTGATGGCGTTAGAAAATTTCGCAAATACAATTTCGCGGAATTAATAACGAATTAGGACACCGCACCGCCGGGCAATTGGGGCCCTATCACGTTGTTACAATGAAAATGTTGATTTACGGCCCATTTTTTATTGTTCCTCGTCGTTTACGACTTGAAACGTCCCGGGCTGAAAGCCCGCGGGGTGGGGATGGCGTAGCCCTGCGCTCGTAAAAGATCGGCTCGGCCCATTGACATTGAAACGGGAAAATGTGCATAAATTTTCCAGAGTGCCACCTGAATGCGAAAATTCATGGGCCGGCCGTAAAAAGTTCACACTTGACTCGTAAAATTGATAATGTCCTCCTAATTTCGCTCTCGGTTTCATTTTCATAATGCGCGGGCTGTAAAAATTTCGAGGCGTTATCGACGAATTTGCGACGAGAGCGACAACACCTGAGGGCGTAAAAGTCTCAAATGTAAAAATGTAACGCTCTCAGGCGTACTCATTGTTATTGGTTTCAATAAGGATTAAATTTAAGAGACACAGCTTTTCAAAGTTAGATAGATACTTTATTCAATAAAATAATCAACTATCTAATATAATCCTAAACTTACAAATAGTAAGACAGGACTACATCATTATTTCTATACTATGATATTTTATTCTGAAATATAATTTGCATTAAATACATTTTACTTGGTCTTTGGTCATATAAACATAAGTTTGAACATTTATGTCGTTTTCATAATGATGCATTTCAGAGCTTCGAAATGAAAATATACTTTTAGTCTTACCAAACGGACAAAAAATATTGTAAGGCCATGGGGTTGATATTGCTATCTGTAGCCATTCATTTTTGCGCCCTTTGTTGGAGTAAAGCATCTATTTCTCATCTCCAATTATCAGGTCTAGCAAAAATGGTGTTTTGGATTCCATTTTCAAAGGATGTTCACACGGGTTTTACGATCGCCTAGACTCTCTTAACCTAGCTCATGCACAATCCATTTCCCTGCTTTCACACCTTGCCATATATTTTAAGATGCTCTTGAAAAATATGGCAAGACCATGAGTATCCGAGATTGTTTTTGCAATTTTTTCAATAAATAAAGTTGGATTAATTTGAATCATCCTACTAGGTTTTCCACTTGTGGGGCTAATTTTTAAATATAATACATTTTTTTAACCATCTTTGGTACTTCAACACACTCCTCACATTGAAATAACACCTCAGTACATTACAAATGTCTTTAGTGTAAATTTTTGCAGACTCTTTTTTTAAAAAATACAATAGCATGAGCTTTAAAATAGATTATTCAATTAGAAAAATTCATCCATTGTAAATTAAGTTGTTAAATTCATATTTTATAAAAACACAATTAACTCTCAGTAAGTTGTTGAATTAGTTTGATGCAATTTGATCAAATCTTAAAAGTAAGGCTTAATAAACTATAATCTGCCCTGAATCTATGATCTTGATAATCCAGATCTCGTGCTTTACTTCTAGATTCTAAGATTATATCAGGACTTAAAAAAAACTTTAGCTAAAATCAAATGATTAGTTATATTTTACAGTAGATGAAACGAGCTAACATTAACCGATACGTCACGGTAATTCGTAAACAATGTCCGAGCCGTCCGGAGGGGGTCTATCATGGACCCCAAGCATTTAATTTCAAAATATTGATGGATTCTTCATTAATATCTTGTCATTTTTTTTAAAACAGATTAATCTAAGAATAAAAATGAGTACACGCCATCGACTGAGTTCTCACGGCACGTATTTTTAGTACTCACTCTTAGCACATCGTACCGAATGCGTTGAAAAAACATTGCGCCCGTGGCAACAGCAGTGAATAATATTGTTTTTTTCGTAAATGCGGACAATAAAGGTCAATGATTATTTATAATATTTATTCTTTATACTGAGGATTTATATTAAAAGAGTGGTCCCCAATAGACCCCATCGGCACAGCTAGTTTATATGGCAAGCAAGGTGATAAGCAATAAATTCATTAGCTACCCCGGAAAGAACCTTTTCCCACCTTTATTATTTTATTTGAATTTATTTTACATGCACTTTGCCTATAGGATGTAAAGATTTTAAAAATCGTATAGAAAGACTTGTAGTCGTCTTTTAGGTACTTTTGAGATATTTATCTCTGTATAATGTAACTTATATTTATTGCTACTCTGATATATAGCTTATATCAAGGAAATACCCCCGAGAACTTCATATTTTCATCATGCATCTCATTCGCCATCTATCTGAGATGATGATAATTATTAAGTATGGATTTTACTTTGCCATACTTTGCTCGTCGTTGTTGGAGTTGCCATCGATCTTTCGGAATGCCTCAAAATCAATATTAGTTGGCTACATAATCCTGATGCAGGTTCATCTAATAGCCTTACTGAGGGAGGAAAGATGTGGCATTGCTTCCATCCGTATTGTCCGAGTGTTCTCGCTGCTACTACGGTCTAGAACCAACAAGACGGATCAAGATTATTAGTATTGTGGCAGGATACGGCTGAAGGTACTATCCTAGCATTTGCCTTTGGGAGGCTGAGAGGCCGAGTCAACATATCTCGAGATAGTCACATCTCTACACAATTGATAATGTCAGATTTTGGACTTTATTATAAATCTTTACTACAATATATAAGATGACCCTTAAGCTAATGTAGGTTTCTTTCGACTCAGAGGGTGTTACGCCATTGCTGCTATTGTAGTCTTCTTCCCTTCAGCTGCCTGCGTCCCAGTAAAGTCTATTGGGAGTCTGTCTTAATCCTGTTGCCAAAGTATAACAGGTGCACTCTAGATTTACTTATTCTAATATGGATTAGATCGACTACGTGAGACAAGAGTTAGGCTATTGCGGGGTTGTATCAACACGTATTATTTTTTAACATAGGTTTCCACTACTTGGATTCCCAGCATCTATCACATTCTCGCAGGATCCACAAAACTCCGAACCGCTACAACATTCAACCCCAAGTAAAAATTCAAACACGTTAACTAAATTCATCCTAAATCCTAATAAATATTGTGTGACTTTTTGGTGCTGTTTTTTTTCAATGATAAATTGTGTGCAGTATTGAGTGGTTAATCATTTAAGCCCTGATTGATACATCCGCAACAATATCAGTCCACGTGTCCAAAACGAGACGACATTTCGGTCGGATCGGGCACACGTCACTCTTATCCGGACACGTTACGCGACACTTTGGGATTTTTCCATCCCCGCCGGACACATTTCCGGTAAAACGTTTCCCGTGGCAACAGAGTGGGGGACGAGACACACGTCCGTCATCCGTCCGTCCGGAAAATGAGAGTGTCTCTAATCTTCAAACATGCATACACGTACATTTTTGAGAACGTAATTTTGGCGCGCTTTATTAATTCGGATCCGATTTCGCGAGCCGAGACTTTACGTGTCGCTGTTTCGCTGTGCAGAACGCGCGGTGCCAAGTTCGTATGATGCAAGTTTCAACTGTTTTAATTGCATTTTCATGCGATTTTCCCGTCTATTGGTCGTGCTGCGGCCACGCTTGCATAATTGCAACACGGCTCGTATCGCCTGTGACTTGTGTCATATTGCATCGGCGGTGTATGCGCCCAAATATGCTTCAATTATTCGAATTTCGAATGGTACCCTATGCGAAATATCCCGCTGCTCGATTTTGCACGGTAATCCTTTTAGTAAATGTTCAACTTTATAGACGGGATGGGACTTGTTTAATTGTTTCCGGTGTCAAGTGTGCCAATTTTGGCGGAATACATATACAAAAAAAATTGAATGTAACTAACCAGAGTTTAAGCGCTCAGCTTCCATTATTATTCTTAATGTGTCTCATTACTCTTCCAGTTCTACCATATAAATTTCAATAAAATTAAGAAAACATCTGGATATGATATTTGTATAATTATTATACAATTTGCATATATTAATATAATATTTATTTTGCAAATATGCTAAATTCATCATTTAAATTAGCTGGGAAATTGAATGCTGCTGAAATTAAATTCATATCAAAATGAACATATATGTTTTTATCACACAATTGTATGACTAAAGTGAGGAAAATTTATACATGTGATTTTAAATAAGAAAAACATGTAAAATAAATCAAACGCTGAGATGAAAATAATTATATAATAAAGTCATAAGTTTCGGAAAGGTGCTTTAACCGATTATTATCGATTAAAAAACGCACTATAATCAATAATTTTAATATATATGTATGATATTTTTTTTTATGTCAAACAAGGACTAAAATATTACTATATAATTACTACGTAAAATATTTTAAATTAAATCCTTTAATTTTGCTGTGTTAATTGTATTATATACTATGAAAAAATAATATATATTTTCATAATTTTCTAAATTTCAAATAAATTAACACTTTATGAGCCGTTCACGCCTTTTGGCGTGATTTTGTTGCCAAGCGTT
>JAGXCT010032945.1:0-15933 GCA_022495035.1 Philopotamus ludificatus
ATTTCACACGTGGGTCACTGCATGACCCGCGGGGTACTCGTTCGCCATCCCTGGTTTAAGCCATCGGGGACATCTAATTGACACTAGCCAGAAAGTGAATGTGAGCCTAATAACCCACCACTTCCTCATCTTAAATTATCTCTATCGATCTTTATATAGGCGATACACCGTAAAAACACTCATACATCTAAACGAGCCTACAAAAACCGTTTATCTCCATGTATCCAATATTTTTTCATATTATTTTTAGTACCTAAGGAAGAGGATGAAATAGTTATATTATTATGTATGTGGATAATACAGTCTTTCAGCAAGTTTTTGGATCATTTGATCCAGCAGTATACTTCTTTCGTAACCCGTGAGTCAGGTTTCCTACAATCATAATCGATCACACATGCCCGAGGCCACTAATGACTCAGAATCGGCATCCGTTGATGAATATTGCGCTCTGGGCTGTGTTTTGGTGGCTTGTCCTTGTCAAACCACTCCGCTGAACATTTACAATTTTCATATTTGATCTATTTCTCATCATATTCGATTAAAAAATGAATCATTTTTGCGACGAGAAAGCAACATGATGCAATCTTTAAAACGTCGTTGTTTTTGCTTTTTATTCAGTTCATGTGGAACCCATTTTTTCACTCTACCGATGTCAGGTAGATAAGGTAATATTATTTGCATGCCAACACCAAACATCGACGATAATTCATGTGCACTTTAAGATGGATCTGAATTAGCGTTGACTTTCAATTCCACAATATCGACACAAACAAAAAAGACAAAATTTACATTTTTGTTCAAATTAAAACACAATATTTAATCAATTTTAAAATCATATAATTTGGCAAGACATGTCAAAATAACCGAACTTACTGTTGGCCATTCGAAAACTAAGTTACAGGTATCTGAGGTCACCATCTGAGAATTAAAAAAAACGGGTTTCATTATCAAACTTCTTAATCAAACGCTGTTGTTAGCGCCAGCCTGCGATATCTCATATTATTGCAAAAAAAATAAACCCTTTTCAGATGGTGACCACATCAAAGAGTACTTAATTACCGCAATCGAAGAATTTTTACCATAAATTTCTCTCTGCAGTACAACCAGTCTCTCTTATCAGACTGTGAAAAGAATAATGAACACAATTTAAAAAAAAACTTTATTTATTTCCTGCTAGCTTAGTTGAAACACTCGATATCAAAGGTATTTCCCAAGCTGGCCATTTTCATCTGAGGTATCGATAATCAACTGAATATATGAATATGAATCATATGAACAGAAGAAATTTTGGATCCTGTTAGTTTGAAGGATACAACTACCAGAAACGATACTAAAGAAACTGCCTTAAAATGCGAAATTTTTAATTTAATTAGCTCTAAATTTAATTCTTGAACACATACACTTCAAAATCAGAGCTGCTAAATGTTTGGAAGAAAAATTCAAATGGTCTTCACCTCGATCACCTATACACAGAAGTATATTTCCAAATCGAGTCTGAACACAACGATATATTTTTTATATCAAAACTCGAGGGCTCAGTCGTGGTGACTCCTTATTAAGACATTGGAAATTAAGGGTAGATATTCGGATTTTCAAGAGCGAAAATGGCAATAATATATCTGTATTTTGAGATCAATAATGCCTCCATTTTTTGATATTTCTCGAATAACTCTATTAATATAAATTCTACGTGTCACAATCTTTTTGCATTTGTCTAAAAAAGTCTAAAGCAATTGCAAAAAAAAATAAAAACAACAATATTCGGTGCTGTTGCTATGCGCGAGATGTTTATCGCTCGCATCCGGTACGATGTTCCGAGATCGAGTGAAACGTGCGAATGACACGTGCTGCGAGAGCTTAGTTTGCGGCGAGACACCACCGAGAGCAAAAGCTATTTATGCGTAAGTAATTATCAAGCATAAGTAATTTTATTCTTAAATAATACATTTTTTTTAAATGTCAAGTTATTGATAAAGAATTCATTATCTTGATATTAAATGCTTTAGGTATCTGAGATGGACGGATGCCAGCGAAAAAAAACATCGTGGCAAACAGGAGCGAATATTGTTGTTTTTATCATTTTTTTCGCATTTTCGGACAATAAAGGTCAATGATTATTTATAATATTTATCCTTGGACGATACTGCTGTTTTTGAGCTGCCGTGATGGATGGAATAACCGACATTAATAGTGAAAATAAAGTTATTTTGAAATACGCAAATGCAGTCACTTATTCAATTAAAGCATTCGATTACAAATGAAGAAAATGAAGAAAATTACACATAGTTTTCCTAGCTCTATTTGATGTGTACGTCGAATCTGCGCTTCCAAATTATCAAATGCAATTTCAGTTGGACACCCCTGATTTACACAATCATAATAAATCGTTGTCATCTACAAGCTATGATGACTCTAGCTTTATAAAACGTTAATAAATTACGAATGCTACACGGCAATAAATTAACCAGATTTATATTAAAAAAAAACTTACGCTGACATAAATTTCTCAATTTTTTTATTCAATTTAAACTTATATAAATAATATTAAATATTTTTTCCAATGCATCCAAACTGTTACTAATGACTGTTAAACAATATCTAAAAAAAAATAATGACAAATTTTGTCGTAATTTCACTAAAATCAACTTTGACTTCTATTTGTCCACAAAATAAAAAAAAACCATTACATTATATACACACAATGAAGACATAAATAAATAATATACAATGTTTGATCAAAAAATAATCGGATTTTATTAATTTCACGGGCTTGGACGATTATCATGTATATTATTGTTGTGTTGAAACACTTGGCCTTGACTTATCTCGATATTGGTGGCCGTATTGGATTTACAAATGTATTAGAAACGTCTGCGTATAAAATGAATAGTATTTAATAATAAAGATTTATTTAAAATATCCGTATATTTTTTTATCAAACGTTATTTTGCTCTAAACAGCTGTCGGCCATTACACGTGCATCGTGTAATTGCGATAAGAATGATACTAAATTATGCTAAAATGTTATTTTTCAGTCTATCGCCGTACTTTACGCGAAACGAACGTCAGATTACGTCAATGTTTTGTCGATAAATTTGCGGCAAACATGCGGAAAGAAGTGAAAAAAATTAAATCGAATGACAAAACAATCAAGAACACGTGGTCATCGACTTTGTACGGCGCCTTCTTTGTCCTTGGATCTGCATTAGCAGGATACACGGCATCCAAGTACTCACTGGCCGGGTAATTACAATGCAATCTTCACGCATACATATATTTGATTTATTATAAACAAAAACAATGTCATAATTCTAGACGCGTTCAAGATATTTTGACCTCGCTAGGAGACGATATCCAATCGCTATGGAATCAATTCATAGATATCACTGGTATAACAATTAATGTAATTCAACAACAACAGATAGCTGATTGAAAACAATCGATTGCTTTGTCTCAGAACAATAAATACAATAATAGAAAATATATACGATTTTATTTTTCAGGCGATGATCCTTTCATGCTATGGGTCGTTTATACGATTCTCTACACAACGTCCGTTTATTGGTTAATCGGTGGCATATACGCCATCATGGATCTGACCAATGTGCCGAAATTTTTGCGAAAATATAAAACGCAGCCGGGAAGAAATGAGCCACTCGACTGGGCCACGTTCAAAAATGTTGGGAAAAAACCGCGAAATTTCGTCATAATTTAATTATAATAATTATTTCATTTATTTTAGGCTGCTAAAGTGATATTATTCAATCAAATAGGTATTGGACTACCCGCAGCTGCGTTATCATTCGCAAGAAAATCCCAATATAAAAGTGTGAGAGAACTACCGACACTACCGCAATTGATATACGAATTAGCGATCATCATATTCTTGTACGAAGTGCTGTTCTATTATTCGCACAGGTATGTTATCACATAATATTGCGATAAAATGGAGAAAATACTTTTCTGATTTGCATCAAGCGGTTAAAAATGATATTATTATTATTTATTTTATTTATAAATGATATTCATCGGGTCCTTCAATGTAAATTTTACTTTTCGCAGACGATTTAAAAATATTTCGATCTATTACTTCAGTGGAAGATGCCCTTTCGTTGCAGCTGGACATTGATTCTTTGCGCGATTGGGAAATATTAAATCGTCTTCCATTAAGTATTGGAAAATGTCAAACAATGACATTTTCTAGATCAAAGGAACCCATCATCTTTAATTACAGACTTGGAAACGTAACTCTTCCTAAGCAATCGTCTGTTAAATATCTAGGTATTTTGTTTGATTTTAAGTTAAACAGCCAGGGATGTATCGGACGTGTATGAGGATCATCAAGCACGTTGGGCTTCGTCTTGAGAAATTCTCATCACGTATGTAGCAACAGAGTCATACGAGTGCTATACGATACATTGGTTCGGAGCTTGCTTGAATTCCATTATATGACGCCTCGAATTCCCTCAGATTAGAGAAGATACAGAAGAAATTTCTTAGATATCTCTACATGAGGGAGTTTCGATTCTACCCCAGTTTATACCCCAACCCTCGAGAAAAGAAGGTCGATCTACTTGGCAGAGCACTTCAAGCTGTTGGTTGGCGCAGTACTTAACCCCATTGTACTGTACGAGTTGCCCTTATGGGCGCCACCTCACTACCATCGAGCTCGTTCGCGTGTGCTTTTTCTTCCGCCAAATGTGAAGACAGGTGCTCTCAGAAACTCTCCAGTAATCATAGCTATTACTCTGCTCAATTACTTGGCCGAATATCTAAATATATTTGATGTCAAATATAGCCGTTTTGTTGATATTTTATATGAGATTTTATAATTGATTTGTTTCTCAACTGTTATATATGTTATTTTTTCATTACTATTATGTTTTTATGCGTGATTGGCGTTCTGGGTTATTCTGTAATGCCAATCACGCATTGTCTCTATGAAAAAATAAATAAATAAATATTTCCAGAAAAATAAATCATTTTTTATAAAAGTAATACGCCATTATCCATTGACGAAGACTAATACGTTTTAATTGGCGTGGATATGGCGTAGTTCACGTTGTCGAGAGCGCATTTGTCCGTTGTCGAATCGTCGGTACCGAATTTTCGTTTCGCGCAACAACGGAATACCATAAATAATAAATAATAATACAATATATTCTTGTATTATACCATTCTTCAACACTTCTGTTTCATCATCATAGGCGCAACATAAACGCATTGTAGAAGCCTGGCCTCATCCTCCACCCTTCTTTTCATTTTATCCGGTCTGCCGCCATGCCACTCCATCTGCCGGTAAGTTTCAATGATGCACATAGTCCGACCATCTCTCAGCCTTGGTCTTCCTTTCCTCCGGGGACAGGAAGGCTTGTTAACCATAAGCGATTTCGGTGGCTGACTGTCCTGCATCATTGACACGTGACCGGCCTACCGGAGAGTAGCCAGTCTGGCGACAGCTGTGACCGGTGTATCCTTATATAGTCGGTACAGCTCCTCATTGCTTTGGATACGTCATTCCCCGTCATTGAATATGGCCTCAATTATTCATCCAAGATCCAGTTGTCGCTCATCTTGTTTTGTCTAAGCCCAACGTTCAGATCCGTATATTAGGACAGGCCTGATGAAGGTAATGTAGAGCTTGACTTTAGTTTTATTTGAGAGGAATCTCGACTGTAGATTCTTTTGAAGTCTAAAGTAGCACCGATTTGTCAGCATGGTTCTTCTTCGTACTTCCAAATTGATTTCATTATTATTTGTAATAAGTCATCCAAGATATGTGAATTCCTGAACGGTCTTCGGGCCGTACTTTTCGACTCTCAGGAGTTCAAGCATTTTGTCTTGGTCTCGTTGAGTCCCATGTCAATTGCCGCTCTCATTATTCAGCTATAGTTGGAACAGTCCGTTATGTCGCCCTTCTTGTGCAGTGTACATATGATTCCGACCATCAACTCCACATCCAATCGTTTCTACCCATGAAATCATTGTATTGCGACAACTTCGCAACGGTTCTACAATCTTGTCGATCGGAGAGGTTGTTTGGTGGGTGACTTCTCACTGCAAGTTTAATGCGAAATTCGTGTCTGCTTTTAAGGTATTTAATTAATTTACCAAAATGTCTGATTTGGATTTGAGCAGTTGTCCGTTTTCGTCCTTATATTGCATCTCGGTTTAAATTATTTTATTATATTTTTCTATTAAAGTCATTTCTTTTAGATTATTTATATTATATACCGTTGCCGCTTCTTTTTTGTGAATTTTCTTTTCTTCTCTTATTCTGCTTTTGTGTTATTCTACGGACCCTGTAGTTTATTCATTTTGTTTTTGATTTGTTATTTCTCCACAGTAGTTACCATTCCAATTATTTTCGGTTTTTCCGTTGACTAGCATCGGAGTTTTTGATACAGTGTCTTTGAGTATTCTTCTTTCTTCTGTGGTATTTTAAGTTTCTCAGAACCAAATCTTTTTATACGACTTCCGCGTTCTTTTCTGGCTCTTATTATGTAATGATCTGAGTCCACATTGGATCTTTGCAGGAACCTTACGTTAATCAAATCACTCTTGTGCCTGGTATCGATGAGTAGACAAGTCAAATTCGTTCATAGTCTTCACATCTGGGATCTCCATACACCTTTTTGTGAAAGCATTATGGTCATCTTCTTCATGTTAGCAAAATCTATTGGCTTCTGCCCATTATCATTTGTCATATATAGGCTGTGTTTTCTGATTATTTTGTCAAAATCATCCTAAAATTCGTCATTTTACGGGTCTTCTTTGCATACTGTAAAGGCGGAATCTCCCTTTTATTCGTATAGTGCAGATTCTTTCAATTACAGGATGGTAAGTAAATTATTAATTGTTTCATCACACACTACTTCTATATAGTTTTATCTAAAAATCGTCGTGAAAAATGCAAATGTGCAACTCATGGTGTGTATCACTTTTTTACGTGGATTTTTTTATTATATTACGTACTCATTTGTCCATTCGTTTCGAGGTCATATTTTTGCTGATTTTGGCGTAAAAAATACATGAGTTCATGTTTAAAAAATCGTTTATTAATATTTTAAATATAATGCTTTCCTTTTCGGCAATAAAAATGTGCGTAAAAAGTAAAAATCATTACCCTGGATAATACTTAAAAAAAAAACACACAATCAGAACCATGTAAAAGATTTAAAAAAGCGAATCTATTCTTTTATTACTTTAAAACTTGTAAATTATATATTTATGATAATTAAATAATAAAAAATAATAGCAGTCTGCATTTATTCTAAGAAAAACAATGATGATGCATAATTAATTAATAATTCATATGACCTCGCGATTGATCCTCTGCTTATTTATGCGTACTTGAGACGTTTCCATGTCCAATTTTAGATTACTGCATCACAAATCGCTCTACAAACACATCCACAAGAAGCATCACGAATGGCAAGCACCGATATCCTTAGCGGCTGTCTATTGTCATCCGATCGAGCATATATTAGCGAATTTAATACCAGTATCCTTCGGTGTCAGTCTGTTAGACTGTCATTTAGCTACTGCTTGGATCTGGTTCACCCTAAGACTGTGGGAAACACTGACGAATCACTCAGGATATCACATGCCGTTCTTGCAGAGTCCGGAATTCCACGATTTTCATCATCTCAAGTACGAATTTAAATAAAATATAAATAAATTCATCAACATAAATATATGTTTGTACATTTTTTTCAGATTCACTGAATGCTATGGCATTCTGGGACTATTGGATTGGTTGCACGGCACCGACACAATGTTCCGCGAAACGAAAATGATCAAAAGACACGTGAGGCTGTATAATTTTGATCCGATCAGAAAAAAGATTCCCGACGAAGAAATAAAATAATCTATAATAAATAATATTGTAAAATAATATTTATTGAAATTATATTTAAATCATTCATAAAAATGACCATTTATCCTCAATAAAAATATTGTAAATAATATATAATTTACGTGGATTTTTTTTGTGCGTTGCATTCGTGTTATGCAAATGTGATTAGGCAAAAAATTCTCATAATTATCGAGCTATATAGATATTATACACAAAATAACAACATTAATGTCATTGTTAATGATTTATTATAGTGTTTAAATAAAACGTTTAATTAGTATATATTTAAAAAAACACTATGCAAGTAAAAATATATAAGGATATAAATCATTATTTTGTAAATAAACAGATAAGAAGTTGATTGCTGCAAAAAGGAAAAAAGTTATTGCTCAATCTTTGTTAAGTAGAAGGAGGAATAATTCAACTAATAATTCCGCAATAAAAAATTACTGACCCTGAATTAAATGTAGGATATAAAAATACTGCACATTTTTTTGTAATAGTTTTCATTATACTCTTTTTTACTCGGGGGACCGAAATATAATCAAAATTTTCTCGATGAGCTCAATCACGGTTAGTTTGTGTTGAGACACGGTTTCACAAACACGTAAGTTTTATTATTACGTTAAAGCTATGTTGTAAATTTTATTTTTCGGTTATTTTTTTCAAGGGGAAAAGATGATAATGCCAACAATAGAAGAAGCACACTTACGTCATTAAATGCTATTTTTGTTGGATCAGAGAATGAAGGCAAACGAGGCAATGAAAAAAATACTGATACTTACAAGGATATTCTAAAACTAAACAAGTGTCATCGGTGGTTTAAAAAGTTTAAAAATGGAAATAGGAATCTCAAAGATGTCGCACAAAAAGGACGACTCCAAAAGTTAGACGATGGTGGATTCAGATCCTCGTCAAACAATTGAGGAATTATCATTGAAGATTGGCTGTCCATGGTCTACAGTTCAGGACCATCTTTGTTGCATAGGAAATTTATACAGGCAAGGAATTTGGGTTCCTTATTAATTGATGGAGACGGCGCTTGATCAACGGCGTACCATCTGCGCGTCTCTTTGGTCTCGGTATGAAGCCGATCCGTTTTTACGGCGAATTGTAACTGGAGATGAAAAGTGGGTGCTATACAATAATCCTGTACGAAAAAAATAAAGACTTTCTTTCGGAGAAGTGTCTGTTCCGATCCCTCGACCATCACTAACAATAAAGAAGGTCCTTGTTTGTGTGCGGTGGGAGTTTTCTGTAATTATATACTATGAATTGCTTGAATCTGGTCAGACTGTTACAGCGACAGTGTTTTGAGAACAACTTGAGCAAATGAAACAAGAGCTCATAAAAAACGATCTGTTTTGTTCAATAACAAAAAAGGATCCTTTATCGCGAGACCTCACGCTGCAAAAATAACACAGGAAAAAATAAGAGGGATTCATCGGATCTGGCGCCGTCGGGCTAACACCTTTTTAGATCGTTAAAGCATACATTTAAGAGGTAAAAAAATAATAATAAGAATAAGTGGTAACTGCTTATTAACCCTTTCTCTGCGGGGCCTTAGACGTTCATGGGCATACGAATCGTGTCAGAGGAAATTCGGATTTTTATGAATTAAATGATATATCAGAATTCAACAATGACTTTTATATTTATGATTTTGAACCCTTATAACAATAAAATTTAGTAAATTAAATATCATAACCTGAACCTAAACAAAGAGTTCAGCGTCTGTTCTTTTCAATTAAAAATATAACACGAGCACCAAAGGAGATGATAATGAAGCTGTCATAAATTGCGCACGTCCATTTAATTTATTTAAGAAATCTCAAAAGAACCATGAAATCTTCGACGGTTGAAAAAAAAAATTAAGGATAAATCATTTAAGCATCGCCAGTCTCTAGAATATCTTTGAAAACTTTGATAATGTAATAAAATTTAATAATATGTAACAATGATATTAATTGAATAAATCAGGAGCAACGATGGAATATAGTATCGGTCATTTAAATGCACTTGAATGCACTCGAGTCAGAAAATTGTATCAATAATTTCTTAGTTTTCAGGTAAAACTCGTGGAGTATGATTTTTTTGTTATATAAAGTATTATTTTAATTAAATAGAAGTAGATGAGTTTATTGTGATATAGCGTAAAAAATAAAATGAATCTTCTGAAACAAAGAAAATGAACCCACTTAACAATTGCTATCTTATAAAAGGAAAATAAAGTACCGGTGAAATTGCAGAATTGGTGGGGTTGAGTCAATCTGCAGTGACTGAATGTATAAATAAATTTCAGGAGACTGGGTCTGTGGATCGCAAAAAAGAAATAGTTATTATTAAACCCCATCGAAAATTTATGACACATTATGAAAAAAGTTTTTTTCCTCAAAATATTGTAAAAAATAGAATGCGCTAAAGTGATGTGTATTAATTTGAGTTTAATCTTTAATTCGTTATATTTTTTTTAGAATAAATGATAAAACTTCGTTAAGCAATTGTGCCTAAGTATTTACGGCACAAAACCAATCTGTTTTAAACGACACAGCTGTAAGACTCTGAGATAAGGATTTAATTGAAAAATTTACCTGAATAGATTTCAATGACAGCTACTGTACATACACATTTGCACTGATAACAATAATGCGATTATAAATAACAAATAAAAATATTATTATCAGTGCACCATTCTAAATCACGAAATTCGAACGTATTTTCATATTTGTTCAACAGATGTAATTCGGTAATTTTATTGCCAATTATTTAAAAAAAAACACATAATTCAGTTAAACCCCCACTAACACTAAAATTCGGGACCGTGTAATTGGGGGAGTGAAGCCGTCCAGCTGTGTGCGTATAGCCTGGTACGTGTTGAATATACAGACGCTAGCCAACGTTTGACTGTATGTGAATGCGAACGCGCAATTGGGGGACTAGCGGCGAATATTTCAATTCAGCGTGTAATTCGGGGTAGTGTAATTGGGGGTTCCACTGTAATTATAATTTTGAAACTATTCAATCATTATGTAAACGAAAAAATCTTTTAATAACAAATAAAGTGCATATTGTTGCGAAAATTGTGGTTTTAATGAAGATGATTGACGTAAATAACATCAAAATGAAAATAATTGTTGAAGTTTCGTGTTAAAAAAAGAGCTTTGGTTTTTTCGGTTCGTTTTGTTCCGGTTCAATGAAAAATATATATAGGATCGGTTCAGACAAAAACGATTTTTGCTTATGACCGAACAATTTTTTGTTTTTCAGCTCTGGTTTTCGATTTTTGGTTCAGTTGCGGTTCGAAACCTTGGTCTAAATTTATATTTTTACAATACATTATGTATATATTTCAGTGAAAATGCATAAAAACGAAAAGTCCAGCAATGGAACAATACAGAATACCGAAAAAAATCCGACAACAAGCAAAAATCCAGCATGGTTAACTGCATTGTACAGTGTTGCATTTGTGATTAGCTCTGCATTCGTTGGCGTAGTTGCATCCAAATATTCATTGGCTGGGTAATTATATATATTTTTTAAAATAAAATCGATTTAATTGATAAAAATAATTAATAAAATTTCAGATATGTCCAAGAATTTTGGACCTCGCTAGGCAACAATGTCCAATCAATATGGAATAAAATAATTGATATCACAGGTAAAACAATACCAATCACTTATCACAATCTCAATTGTATTTTCATCGATTGTTTTTATTTACTTGTATCTAAATATTATTCATAATTGCGTTTCAGGCGAAGATCCCTTCATGCTATGGGTCGTTTATATTAATCTCTACACAACGATTCTTTACTGGATGATCGGGGGCATATTTGCCTACATGGATTTAACAAACAAACCGAAATTCATCAGAAAATATAAAACACAGCCAGGAAGAAACGAACCACTAGACTGGGCCACGTTCAAAAAGGTCATCAAGCATCTTTGACATTAGATAATAATCAATGAACGTGTCGATACGGTTCTCTTTACGATTATAAAAATCATTAGACATCGCATAGTTTGCTGTAAAACATAAGCGAATGAACACATGTGTTTAACTTTCTATAATGATTAATTATCAAATTTCAGGCGATGAAAATGGTTCTATTCAACCAATTCGTAATAGGAATGCTTTATGCCGCAACCGGATTCTATTTTCAATCCTATAAAATCAAGAATCCAAGAGAGCTTCCGACATTACCCAGACTCATGTTCGAGCTGATCATGTTCACGTTCATCTTCGAAATACTGTTTTACTATTCACACAGGTGATTAACTGAAAATATTTCGTTATACTATCGCATTTAAAATATTTATACATTTATAAAACTGATCTGGCATTAGATAATGGTAGACAACATGACATAGACAAAAATAGATACAATACGCTCCATTGTGCAAAACTATCATTGAATTAAATTGAAGATTCTGCACGTTATGTGTTTACTATCATAGCGCATTTGTTCGATAATAAAGCTTAATAATTTAATAATACGAGGACTGATAATAAAAACTCATATAATTTTTGTTTTTCCTGAAAATCTCGCCGTTTAATAATTTGATTCACCTTTAAAAGAGGAAAGAAATTCATGTCTGCATCGCATATACAAAATCTATATATATTTATTAGCATTAATTCTATCCCCATCATTGGCATTTTTTTCTAATTTTATCAGCATTTCATGAACGCAATTCTTGGTATGGTGTTCAGCTACTTTGACGGTTTCTTCTCAATTTTGACAAAACTCTGTCTTTTCGTGATTTAGTTCATATGCACAATGGAAACAAAATCTCTGATGGCCATATCCGATGAATATTAAAGCTAAGACATCATAACGGTGTTAATTTTGACAAGCAAAAACATCTTTGATGACAACAAAACACATGAAACCTTTTAAAACATCGCAGACATGTACCATTACAATACCAAAAAAATGTGACACTAGAACTTGTACGATTAAGCATTTTTATATCAAACTTTTTCTATATAAATGTTTTTAGTTATTTAAATTTATTTATTTTATCGATAATACACCGTTTACGTTTGTCGCGGGCGCTGTTGTCGCTTTTGGGGCGGAATTGTCGACGCCGATTTGATCCGTGCGCAATTGTCATTCCACCGTAAAATGTTCTATTGTCTTAAAAGATCATTTTTTCCAAATAAACAATAAGATTAATAAATTCAGATTGCTCCATCAAAAATCGATCTACAAGTACATCCACAAGAAGCATCACGAATGGCAAGCTCCGATTGCATTGACCGCAATCTACTGTCATCCGATCGAGCACATATTTTCCAATTTGCTACCAACATCCATCGGCATCCCTCTGTTCCAAAGCCATCTCGCCACAGCATGTGTATGGTATACGATGACGATATTGGATACGCTGATCAATCACTCTGGATACCACTTGCCGTTCGTAACGAGTCCGGAATTCCACGATTTCCACCACCTCAAGTGAGTCATAATAAATTATATTCCTCATCGTCGGTGATACTTTATTGTCGCTCGTTGCAGATTCACTCAATGTTATGGCACTGTGGGACTGTTGGATTGGCTCCACGGCACGGACACGATGTTCCGCGAAACCAAAATGATTAAGAGACACGTGACGATGTTCAATTTAGAACCGATCCGAAAGAGGTTTCCGGACGTAATGAAATAAATTATTTTTTTGTATAAATTATCTGTAAAAGCATTTTTTTATTTATTCAGTTAATAAAATGTATACTTAATTTGCTTATGTTGAGAGAATGCAGTTTTTGCAGCTGAAAAATTCTTGTAGACCTTGTCCATTTTTTGTGTTTAAATTACGACCTTATATATAAAAATAAAAGTTCCCGGGAAATTGCAGGGAAGTTCGTTTTATGGCAAGATCGTAAAAACCACCTCTGAAACAAATGTGATTCCAATGGGTAAAAGTTTACCGGGCCTGAACTAAAGAAAACTGGAGGAAAATTATCATCTTGGATAAATAATCATCTTGTTTCATCCATTAAACAACACCTATTTTATGTAATCGACTGCATTTTTCAGGACGATTCTGTACCATCCCATCGGGCCAAAACGATCTTCGAAGCATTTAATTTAGTTTAGAGAGAAAACATCTAACATTTCTCTTTATTATTTTCACAGGTCAATGATTTAATAGAAAAACTTGAGATTTTAATATTATCATGGCCAGGTTTTAGTCCTGTTTAAATTTCCCCATCGAAAATGTATGGCACATTATTTATTTTTCATAAAGACAATGCGTGATCGGCATTACAGAATAACCCAGGTCGCCAATCACGCATAAAAACATAATAGTAACTTGAAGATAATGACATATATAACCATAAAGAAAAGAATTATAAAATATCTACAAAACGGCTATATTTGACATCAATTTGGCCTAGTAATTGAGCAGAGTAATAGCTCTGGTTGCCGGAGAGTTTCTGAGAGTACCTGTCCTCACATTTGGCGGAAGAAAAAGCACACGCGAACGAGCTTGGTGGTAGTAAGGTGGCGCCCATAAGGGAAACTTGCACAGTACAAGAGGGTTATGTACTTCGCCAACCATTAACTTAAAGAAGTGCTTTTCTAAGTAGATCGACCTTCTTTTCTCTAGAGTAACATACCCCAGGCAGCCCTATACCTATGCGCTGGGGTATAAACTTGCGTAGAATCCAAACTCCCTCATATAGGGATATCTAAGAATTTTCTTCTGTATCTTCTCTAATCGGAACCTAATTCGAACAATCTCCGAACCAATGCATCGTATAGTACTCGTATTACTAAGGTGCTACGTTTGTGATGAGAATTTTCTCAAGACGAAGCCCAACATTCTTGATGATCTCATACACACGTCCGATACATCAAAACTAAATTTTAACTTAGAATCAGACAAAACACACAGATCTTTAACAGACGATTGCTTAGGAAGAGTTACGTTCCGTAAATTTGTAATTAAAGATGATGGGCTCATTTGATCTAGAAAATGTCTTTGTTTGACATTTTCCAATACTTAATGGAAAACGTAATGAATTATGAAAACAAAAGTCAACAGGGAGAAGCCTGCCAATTTAAAATCAGTAATACCACCAATAACAAAGGTCTAGTATTAAGATATAACGGCGGAAACAATAAAGAGCTTGATGGATTTAATGCCAAATTCAAAATAAAAACAAATGACTATACATTACTCTTAACAAAATTGTATTGTTTTTTCATAAACATTGAGGATCAATATTTACCTCAAAATCCT
Source organism: Philopotamus ludificatus (assembly GCA_022495035.1). Classification (NCBI taxonomy): domain Eukaryota; kingdom Metazoa; phylum Arthropoda; class Insecta; order Trichoptera; family Philopotamidae; genus Philopotamus; species Philopotamus ludificatus. The sequence continues at coordinate 15,110 of JAGXCT010032945.1, forward strand.
TGGAAATAATTATAAATATGAGACTTACCGAATCCAGTTCTCCCAGCTAGGCTTTATTCCTACCTTTGCGTCGTTATGAGCTCTCTTCTACTGGCATATTCTATACAAATAATGTAAACGTCAACTTGTGTTACGATTTTAACACGTTACTTATTAAACTGTCAGACCCACCTCTGCATGTAGTCGCCAGGAGCTGGTCACTTCAAGATGTCCATCTCCATCCATAACTAGCACACTACAAGTTAACCACACATGTCACGCACTGCACTGAAAAACGCCGTTAATATTTTATTTATAAATAAATGAATAGCATAATTTCATTCTTTTGTTTTTCTTTATTTCTGCTTAGTTACTATTGGTTTGTTTTGTGCGTTGTGATCTAATCATGTAATACCTTATTAAAAACTATTCAGTGTATTAAATATGTTGTACGTGAGGAGATATCAGATATTTAAATATTAATAACTATTTATTTATGAGTAAATTCACCATGTATTCGAGATAAGTACATTATTATTCTTATTTAAGTGGTCCTTAATCCGAAACGAGTCCCTGCCACCTGTAGGGCTTTACGCCACATCTACAAGTCGTCTCTATCCATCGCCCCAACAGAGACGCGTCTGCCTCAACCCTGTCTCTCCAGTGTTCTCCCAGGCCTAGAGTTCGTAAAGGTTATGTAATACTTGGAAAATAAAAGAAGGTTTCGTGACCATGGCAAGCCTTTACTCTCGCTAGTGATAGAAATGCAAACACAGTTGTATATGGACAAATCGACACATTTATTATAGAACAATAATTATAGACAGCTTCGTGAATGAACACAT
>JAGXCT010032945.1:20085-44110 GCA_022495035.1 Philopotamus ludificatus
GAGCGATAAAAACATCGCGTCCGTGCTCATGTAGAGTTAAATTGCTGATTGTATTTTTTTTTCGCAATTGCGGGCTATAAAGGTCAATGATTATTTATATTTATTCTTTAGATTATTTTAGACAAATACATAAAGTCATCAGTGAATTGATAATTTTCTACTCACGCTTCAGAGTATGATTCCGTGAGTTTGGAAAGAATCTTTTCACTAACATAATGATTTAAAACACATCCCGTGGTCTCGGCATTGGATTCCCCAAACAGGAACAAGTATACCAACTCAACTTACTTTTTTTTGTATTTATAACGATTCTGCGATTTTCTGAAAAATTTTAACCTATATTTTTAATAGAAAGATTTTATTTTACAAATACTTCCTGGTCATGTGTGCTATTGTGTTGAATTTTATGTGATAACAATCAAAACAAAAGTGTTGACCTCCTACCTTCACACTTTGATAAGCAAGTACACAGTGTTTCAAAAATGTTTTTATTTACCATTGAAAAATATATACGAAATTATATAATCCATACTTATGAGAATTATATAAAAAAAACTATGATTGCAAGACTGATACTTTATTTTATTATCATATCAATTAATAGATGAACATATTTTAAACAATAATACAAATATAATATTAAATTAAAGTATTAATGCTAACATGCGACCTTTAAAAAAATAATAAAGACATATACGACCTAATATTTTTTTTTATTATTATTTAACGATGGATGAACAAGATGACGAAAATAAATAAAGCGCCACTAACCCATATAAATGTTCAATAAAGATTCTAAAGATGCGGAAGAGGGTAGTGAGTCTTTTTCACTTACATTATCATAGCAGATTGTTTGTTACCTATCAGTGGACACATTATAGAATCGAATGAATACGAAAAAAACTGGGAAGCAAATGGCCTGATTGTGCGGCGCACACAGGCGCCCGATAATTAAGGGCGCCAAAAAGAAAAATGATAAATAAAATGTAATACACTTCTTAAAATATACCCGTTGAATAATATATAATAATATAAGTGATTGGCCGTAGTTCGTACAGCACAATAAGTACACTAGACGTATAGGGGCAAAAATTGAAGATCTGCACACAGGCGCCTATGGCGCGCTATTGGGAGTAGTACCTTATTTTCATCGTCGAAGATTGCTGCGTGTACTCCTGCTGAAGAGATTGTACCATTGTTTAACACAGGTGCTACGACTAAAATGACTCAAAGTGTTTTCAGGGTCGCGGGTGAGGCATAGCTCTCCATAGGTCAACGCGGGTCTTCAAACACTTTTGAATTGCAGGACCTTGATACTCAAGTTCAATTTGCTCTTATTGTCGATCAGTGCTCCGAGGCGATGGCACTTTGTTGTACTTTTGTATTGACGGTACTGATGTGTTTGCAATGTCGAAGATAATTTTCCAATATGACGCTCAAGTACTTTGTTTGGCTTGTTCACTTAAAGTTTTCGTTGCACATGGTCACGGTCTCGGTCGAGGGTGTCATCATTATTTTTCTTCTCAGAAAGTACATGACGGTAAGGTCAGGGGGAGTATGGATCCTTGGTAAACTCTCACAGTAATTTGACGCGATCCACAGTAGTATTTTCGGGACTTTATTATAATGAAGCGACGGTTAAAATAAATCATCAGTTTATAGTTTAACCTTCTAGTCATCTCAAAGAATTGCACTTTCGGAATCTGTGCTGCTCAGCGGGAATCAGTTTGACTTCAAAGGATAATAATGATTTTCAAATACATGGAAGTAAACTGAAAAACACGGCGGTTTGAGACAGGGTGACGCCCTAGCATGTTTGTTGTTTAACATAGCACTCGAAGGTGTAATAAGAGACGACGGCGTGGAAATAAATGGCACAAATAAATGCAGCTTTTTGCCTAATGGGCGATATAGATATTGTCGCCATATTTTGGGCGGCTCTTAAGGATGTATGCCAGTGAATAATGAGAGTGGCAATTGACATGGGACTAAGGATCAACGAGTCCAAGACAAAATAAATGCCCGTATGCCAAGGACCATGCTGGACCATGCTGGCAAACCAGTGCTACTTTATTTACGTGGACTTATAACCCTGAGGCGGGTCTTTCTACCTGGAGGACACCTCCGTCTCAACCATGATCTCATGACTGTGACAGACGTTCTCCAGGTTATCTTGGCTCTTCGAATACGGGTCAGGTCGCCAACCAAAGCCCGGGAGCCGAGCTGTCACGCGCGGATTGTAACAATAATAATCAGAGGAGATTAGAGCCAATTAGTATTTAGTTTACGGTCTGATCGGGTGCTACGAGCACCTCCGGTAGCACACACGTCACTGAATTGGCCTGGATAGCGGCCTGGCTCCTCATAGCTCCGTAGAATCTACGAAACTCTGATTGTGCCCAATCGCCATCGCCACCACGTCTGATACCGTCACGCAACAACACTCGACTCTTTGGTCTTCAAAATCATCTACGGTCGAGATTCCTTTCAAAGCATCAGATTAGTCCTAACATACGTATCTGAATGTTTTGCTTTAACAAAACAATATGAGCGATAACTGGATATCCCGGGGAAGAGAATTCTGAGACGAATATTTGGAGTCTAACCTAACCTAACCTAACCTAACCTAACCTAACCTAACCTAACCTAACCTAACCTAACCTAACCTAACCTAACCTAACCTAACGTAACCTAACCTAACCTAACCTAACGTAACGTAACCTAACCTAACATACGTATCTGAATGTTTTGCTTTAACAAAAGAAAATGAGCGATAACTGGATATTCCGGGGAAGAGAATTCTGAGACGAATATTTGGAGTCTAATCTAACCTAACCTAACGTAACGTAACCTAACCTAACCTAACTTAACCTAACCTAACATACGTATCTGAATGTTTTGCTTTGACAAAACAATATGAGCGATAACTGGATATTCAGGGGAAGAGAATTCTGAGACGAATATTTGGAGTCGTATTTGACGACGGGGAATAGCATATCCAAAGCAACGAGGAGCTGTTCCAACTATACAAGGATATATCGGTCACAGCTGTCGTCAAAGTGGCCAGATTCCAGTGAGCCGGTCACTTGTCAAGGATACGGGACAATCGCCGAAAAGGCTTATGGTTAACAACCCTTCTTGTCCCTGGAGGAAAGGAAGACTAATGGTCGGACTATGTACAGAGGGATTCTGCATCATTGAAACTTACAGGCAGATGGAGTGAAGTGATGGTAGACCGTATAAAATTGAGAAGGGTGTAGGATGAGAAAACTTATTTTGTGGACGAGCCTCGTAATTAATTGTAGAAGTGTGGAAAGAACGGTATAATACAAGAATTAGTTTATGGTATTCCGTTGTTGGGCGAAACGACAATTCGTTAATACCAACGATCTCGACGGGCTGTTGGCATATGACGATGATGATGATAGAAGTAAACTAATCCAACTGTAATCAAAGGTAAAGTTTCTGGTGTTTTTTTTACTATATTTAAGATACCGTCGTGCCGGGGACACGTGAAGTTCGGAAGACATGGACGCTGATAGTAGTTTCATAAAGAGGAATGTTGCGCTCTTTAATATCTTCACAAGGACCCGGTGGTTATTAACGTTTGAAAAGCTATAATTTTGAGTAATTCTTGCACATCATTTGTAGATATCGCCTTCTGTAGACCATCTTGAATGGGAAAGTCGAAGGAAAGCGGTACGTGGGAATAAAGAAGTCGTAGCTCCGTAATATTCATAACTGGGAGATTCAAAAATGTCTCAGCTCGCTAAGATTGAAAAACGGGCCAGGCACATGAATAAGAAAAAGGATCTTGAGACTTTTGGGTGAAGAAAGATTTGATCGTGCAAATCATCTCTGTGTCCATAAGTATTGTCTTTCTGGGTCTTCAGCAGAAGATTCAGCTTTCTCCTCGGTATCCATCCGTTAGAATACCTTCCATAGTTATCGCTATCGGGTTTCTTTGATCTCCTTCTGAAGATGGTTTATCTTTCTATAGACCTCGGGGTCGAAATTATCATACAGCTCTCTCCATTTCATTGCTAAGCGATTAGAACATTTAAAAAAAAAAACAAATGTAAAAAAATATGATATCCAATCCAAGGTTGTAATTTTTACAACGTAAGTGAGTTTGTGTTGTTAAACTAACTGTGACTTATTCCACTTTCATAAACATAAAAATATGTATGGATAAAAAATTAAATTATTTCATCGGAATTTATTAATCTTATCAATAATTCTGAAACACCATATACGTTCACTGTGTATGTACGTACACACATACATATTTGTACTGATAACAACAATACGATTATGAATGACACATGAAAATATTATTTTTAGTGCACCACTGTGTATCGCGAAAAACGAACGCTTTTTCATATTTGTTCAGACATAGATGTAATTCGGTAATTTTTAGTGTCAATTATTTTTAAAAAAATCGTATAATAATACTAATTTTTAAACTATTCAAACATTGTGCGAACGAAAAATTCCTTTAATGACAAATAAAGTGCATATTGTTGCGTAAATTGTGGTTTTAATGAAAATGATGATGATGATGATTGTCGCAAAAACAATCAAAATGCAATTTATCGTTGTAGTTTCGTGTTTAAGGCAGGGCTTATTGTTTTTTTTTTATTTCGCTTTGTTTCCGGTTCAATAAAAAAATATATATAGGTTCGGTTCAGAAAAAATAACGGTTTTTGGTTTAATCACGAGTAATATTTAAAATAAAACAGATTTTTGTTTATGACAGAACATTTCTTTTGTTGTTCAGCTCTGGTTTTCGGTTTTTGGTTCAGTTGCGGTTCGAAACCTTGGTGTAAAATTATATTTTTGCAATTCATTATGTATATATTTCAGTGAAAATGCATAAAAACAAAAAGTCCAGCAATGGGACGATAAAGAATATTGAAAAAAATCCGACAACAAGCAAAAATCCAGCATGGTTAACTGCATTGTACAGTGTTGCATTTGTGCTTAGCTCTGCATTCGTTGGCGTAGTTGCATCCAAATATTCATTGGCTGGGTAATTATATATATTTTTTAAAATAAAATCGATTTAATTGATAAAAATAATTAATAAAATTTCAGATATGTCCAAGAATTTTGGACCTCGCTAGGCAACAATGTCCAATCAATATGGAATAAAATAATTGATATCACAGGTAAAACAATACTAATCACTTATCACAATCTCAATTGTATTTTCATCGATTCATTCAATCGATTGTTTTTATTACTGTTATCTAAATATTTTTCATAATTACGTTTCAGGCGAAGATCCCTTTATGCTATGGGTGGTGTATACGATTCTCTACACAACGGTCATTTACTGGATGATCGGGGGCATATTTGCCTACATGGATTTAACAAACAAACCGAAATTCATCAGAAAATATAAAACACAGCCAGGAAGAAACGAACCACTAGACTGGGCCACGTTCAAAAAGGTCATCAAGCATCTTTGACGTTAGACAATAATAAATGAACGTGTCGATACGGTTCTCTTAACGATTATAAAAATCATTAGACATAAAAAAATCGCAATGCAGTTTGCTGCAAAAAAAAATGAGCGAATGAACAAATGTTAATAAAAAAAATTACAATGCCATATTGAGAGATTAACCCAATTATTGTGTTTAACTTTCTACAATGATTTATTATCGAATTTCAGGCGATGAAAATGGTGCTGTTCAATCAATTCGTAGTAGGAGCGCCGATAGCCGCAGCCGGATTCTATTATCAAGCCCATGAACTCAGGAATCCAAGAGAACTTCCGACATTACCCAGAATGATGTTCGAGCTGACCATGTTCACGTTCATCTACGAAATACTGTTTTACTATTCGCACAGGTGATTAGCCGGATGTGTTCCGATATACTATCGCATATGAAATATTTATTCGTTCATAAAACTGATCTAGCATGAGATAATGGTAGACAACATGACATAGACAGAAATAGCTATAATACGCTCCATTGTGCAAAACTATCATTGAATTAAATTGAAGATTCTGCACGTTATGCGTACATCTATCATAGCGAATTGGTTCGATAATAAAGCTAAATAATTTATAAAAATAAACGTCATTTTTCATTAATACTAAATTTTGTTCTCTTCGTATTAATTTTATAACATGACTTACAAAAAACCCTGTGGAAAAGAAAAATAAGTCTATGTCCAACGAAAAATTTGAACTGCGCTGACGACTTGGCTCCGACAATCGTAAAATGCGACAATTGCGCCCACTACAAACGTAACAGCCTCATATATTAATATATCCTTTTTATTCATCAATATTAATTCTGTCCCCATCAATATTATAAACATCATATACTTGTGCCGGCATTTTTTAAATTTTTGAAGCATTTCTGGAACATAATTTTCATAATGACGTTTAGCTTCTTTAGCGTTTTCTTTCTTTATCTTTCCAATGTTGTAAAAATTTCGTCATTTAATGATTTATTTTATTTATCTTTAAAAAAGAACGACATCTATGTTCGACGAAAAATATAACCCGGGACAAATCGGTGTCGACGACCTCTCCCCGACAATCGTAAAAAGCGACAATTGCGCCCGATACAAACGTATCAGGTATCATACATTTAAAAATCGTTATATATTTATCAATCATCGGAACACATTCTTTGGGAGTATCCGGAGTTTTGTTCTAAAAGAGAGATTATGTTTAATATAGTGAGGCGGTCCCTTGGTCCAACTCTCACCACAGGACCTTGTCTCCTCCATCCCTGTTTACAGGGCTTTTGTGATTTACGCCGGCCAGGTCGAAGCGAGATTCTCTTCTTTTAACCTATTACCTTTGCCTTCTTAGGTGTAGGTCGTTTGAATTTCTAAGACGTCTTTAGATGCGATGGTTGCCACGATGGCTCGTCAGAGGTGGTCTACATGTAGACTCACTGTAGGGCGGGCCCTCCAGTAAAACCTCAGCCATATATTTATCAATATTAATTCTCTCCTTACCAATATTATAAACATCATATAATTGTGCCGTCATTTTTTAAATTTTTGAAGCATTTCTAGAACGCTATTTTTTTATATTACGTTAAGCTCCCTTAGATTTTTTTTTCTACCTCTCGAATGTAAATATCTCGTCGTTTAATGATTTATTTTATTTATCTTCAAAATGCAACGACATGTCCAACGAAAAATATAACACAGGACAAATCGGTGTCGACGACTTCTCCCCGACAATCGTAAAAAGTGACAATTGCGCCTGCTACAGATGTAACAGCGTCATATATTAAAAAATCAATCAATATTAATTCTGTCCCCATCAATATTAAAAACATCATATACTTGTGACGACATTTTTTACAATTTTTGCAAGCATATATCTAGAACATAATTTTCGTAATGACTTTTAGCTCCTTTAGCATTTTTTTCATTATCTCTCGAATGTTGTAAAAATCTCGTCGTTTAATGATATATTTATTTTTTATCTTAAAAAAGGAACGACATCCGTGCCCAATGAAAAATATAACACGAGACAAATTGGTGTCGACGACTTCTCCCCAACAGTCGTAAAAAGCGGCATTTGCGCCCGCTACTTCATATACTTGTGTTAGCATTTTTTAAATTTTTGGAGCATTTCTGTAACGCATTTTATTATATGACGTTTAGCTTCTTTGGTGATTTTACATTTATCTCCTAAATGTAGATAAAATGTCATAATTTATTGATTTTATTCATATTCAAAAAGGAAAGGCGAAAATTATGAATCGGAACGAATCGGGGACGACGACTTGGCCCTGACAATCGTAAAAAAACGACAATTGCGCCAGTTATAAACGTTAACAGTATAAAATATATCAAAATCTTTATTTATTAATCAATACTAATTATGTCCCTTATATACTTATGCTGGATTTTGTTCCAATTTTTGATTTTTTTATATAACGTATAGCTACTTTGACGGTTTCATCTTTTCTCCACAATTTTGACAAAACTTTGTCCTTTCGTGATTCAGTTCATTTATAAAATGAAAAAAATAATCTCTGATGGCTATATCCGATGAATGTTAAGGCTAAAATATCATAACGGTGTCCTTTTAGACAAGAAAAAAAAATCTTTGACGACACTAAAACGGATGAAACCTTTTAAAACATCGGAGACGTGTACTTTACGATACCAAAAAAATGTGACACTTGTATGATTATGCTTTTGTATACGAAAGTTTTCTATATAAATGTTTTAGTTATTTAAAAAAATATATTTTCTCGATAAGACACTGTTTACGTCTGTCGCGGGAGCTGTTGTCGCTATTGGGGCGCAATCGTCGATGCCGATTTGGTCCGCGCGCAATTGTCGTCCAATCGTAAAATCCTTCTTTAAGATTATAACTGTGTTATTTTTGGCTTAAATTCAATAATTACCATATTTCTATATCGAATAAATAAATTGCATTACAGATTACTCCATCACAAATTGATCTACAAGTATATCCACAAGAAGCATCACGAATGGCAAGCTCCGATTGCATTGACCGCAGTTTACTGTCATCCGATCGAGCACATATTTTCCAATTTGATACCAGCATCCATCGGCATCGCTCTGTTCCAAAGCCATCTCGCCACAGCATGGGTGTGGTATACGCTGACGATATGGGGAACACTGACCGATCACTCTGGATACCACTTGCCGTTCGTGCAGAGTCCGGAATTCCACGATTTCCACCACCTCAAGTGAGTCATCATAAATTATATTCCTCATCATCGGTGATACTTTATTGTCGCTCGTTGCAGATTCACTCAATGTTATGGCGCTCTGGGACTGTTGGATTGGCTCCACGGCACGGACACGATGTTCCGCGAAACCCAAATGATTAAGAGGCACGTGAGGATGTACAATTTAGATCCGATCCGAAAGAGGTTTCCCGACGTAGCGAAATAAATTATTTATAAAAGCATGACATGTATATTTTTTATTTATCTAGCTAATAAAATGTATAATTAATTAGCTTAGCGTTGAGTGAATGCATTTTTTGCAGCAGAGAAATTGCTGTAGACCTTGCCCTTTTTTTTAACTGCCTTAGCTCGTGGGTAATCATCGGCTAGATGTTTGGTGAATATGATGGATGTGGTAATGCTTCATAGCCCAATTCATTCGACTGTTGAGGGTCAATTGTGGGACGTGTGGTTCGAGCGTTGCCAGTGTTGGATCTCTTCGATTGATCAATAAAGCTCTTAGACTCTTAGTTGTTATATTTTCATCGGCAATCAAAAAAATATCTTCAAAGAAGTTACATTTTGTCCAAATTTGTATTGTCTTATGTAGAACGTTTTCTACGTCACTAATTTTCAAACTCAATAAATTTAAAATAGAATTAGTAAAGTACACATCATTTCCGACAATCACTTTGTTTCTTGTCGTGGTTTTTAAATGAAGAATTAGCTGGGTTATATAGAACAACTTTTAGGTATGACGGATACCAGTGGCGCGCCGAAGTGCCTAATTGGGGCCCCTTTATCCCCTCTAGAATAAAAAAAATCATTTTATGATGAGGATTTTTTTTCGATTTTTCAAAATTGTAATGAATTAGTAATTAATATTTTTCCACTCTTGGCACCTCTTGATATCCGTAATCTTTCGACTCTTGTGTGCACCGCACAATCAGACCATTTGGTTCGCGCGTCCCTGACGGATACCTGAAATATCAGAACACGGAAATAAATTATATGTTGAGAAATCATTCCGTATATAAAAAAAAATACCTTAAAATTCATTGAAAAGGTTGACTGAAAGTGTTGTGTTCTCATGAAAGTCATCTATCAGATTAATTTCATCAGCGTAGAAAAGTAGATCCTGGTAGTTAGTACAGTCAACCCTCCAATAGCGCTCCTTGCTATAGAGGGGCTTTCCATAGCGTGTATGACAATTCCCCCTATAGTGTTCAATAAAAATGATCATTGACCTTTTAGTTCGTTCAATTTACAAAATTAACTTAAAAAACTTAACCCAAAATTTTGTATGACAGCCTAGTCTTCCATAAGATTTCTATAGCGTAGTCTACATATTAGCGCTATAATTCTGAATTTACTAAAAACATTTTTTGGTCAAAAACATCACCGATATGCTAGAGCTACCTTCGTATTCGTCGGACATGAACCCCTGCGACTTCTTCATGTCCTAAAGAATACATATCAGCACCGTTTGTTTCAGCAAGGTTATTTAACATTTTTTCCAGGCACTCCAGGGAAAACTATAAATGCGGGAATCGCTTTTTTTACCCGGCAGCATAAAAAATAAACAATACATCGAAGATCTACTATATTATGGGTAATAAAAATGATCATGGGCCTTACCAAACTCTCGAGTGGCAGTAGAGGTCAAAGGAACCAGAGTCTCTCACGTGACGTGAGGGCTCCCCTTTTATATCCATACCGCGGGGACCCAATCCGTTTTGGTATGCGGTTTTTTGTAAAGACTTTCCCTCTCTTGAATGAATATAAGAGGCTTTAATTGAAATTTATAATTTCTAAGAAGAAAAAATATCTGAGTGCGAAAAGAACAGTGGAGTGCGAACTACTGAAGTCATTAGAAGATTTTATCAATATTTTAAGAGAAGAATTGGAAAAGGTTGAAAACTAATCAACTGATTTATCAGGGCTATTATTTAATGTAAAAGATTACAATAAAGAAAAAAAGGAAACTCATGCAAAAAATACCTTTTTTTCAAATAAATGTATTATGGTATTAAATTTTTCATTGCTCTCCCGTTTTATTAACCTAGCCGTGCCGATGGGGTATATCTGAGACCCCATTTTTTTATTTTTCTCGAATAACTCTTTTAATATAAATCCTACATTTCATATTTGTCTAAAAACGTCTAAAAACGCCTAAAGAATAAATATTATGTATAATCAATTATTGTCTGTAATTGCGAAAAAAAATTGCGGCGTGCCTCAGTCTGCGGCGTGACATCCCCGTGTGCGCGTCATTTACGCGTCACATTAATTAGTAGAAACATTCAAAATTTGGTCGATATTTAGAATTTTTCTACTAATATATGAAGAATTCAGCAATATCTTGACTTGAAATGCTTAGGGTATATATTTATTTAATAGTAAATAGACCCCATCGGGTGACGCCTTTGGTTTCGAGCCGCCATGATGGATAGGGTACTTCTCGATACTTAGAAGCAATTATATTTTGTAAAATTTAGCTGCGTTCTATTGAAATCGGCTCATTAACTTATTCCGTCTTTGGGCCATAACTGCTGGCCATCAGAGCTGCCTACCAAACTCACTTGGGCCAACAGCTATAGTTTAGGGGCCTAGAAACACTTGATTAGATCCGCCACTTATTACTACATTTTGTTGAATAAAACAGTTGATTAGCTTTATCTCCCTATCCTTAAGACTTGGAGGAAGAATTTCCAGCTGAAAATTTTATTTTATGTAAAAAACTCCTCTTTAGAAATTGTCAGAACTATCATTACACCATGCGTTCTATGGCAATTATTAGACTGTTTCAGCTATTTTGTTCGTTTTGAAGGCAACACTTTTATTACGATATCGATGATGAAAGTGTGCTAATAAAAATATACTTATCATTGCAAAAATAATCATTGATAATTTTTTGATAATGCGATTTGTAAATAATTGGCGTAATATATTGCAAAAAAAATATTACGATTCTACGCCCATGCTTCTGATTGTACTTAATTATTAATAATTGCAGACATTCACGAATTCATGATCACTCGTACACGTCATTAAATGTTAATAACAATTCTTGCACAATTTCGCTTTTTGCTCTGCATGCGCTGTTTCGTACAGAGTGTTACAAATACTTATCGTATGAATTAAATATTATAAAAATAAAATAGTAACATGTTATCGAAACGAGCCGTGGATTTGGCATAAAATAATGTCCAAACAACTTCCGCCAAGCTGCTGACCTCAAAACGTGTCTGCCCACAATCGACGTCTCGAATGACCGGGTCATAGCATTTTATTGACACACACTGTATCGTCCAAAATTACATGTGTGATTGAATCATGTGTGTACTATTGTTTTTTGAGAATATGATCAAAGCATCCAACCTTGACAGCATGAACCCAACATGTGTAAGGTCAATCAATATAAATCACAAATTTTATGCCATTATTACGGAACAACTAAATCTATTCATGAATACTATATATATATTGTATTTAACCTAGCCGTGCCGATGGGGTATATTTGGGACCCCGAGCTATATATATCCTACATATCAAAATTACTTTTCATTTGTGTAAAAAAGTCTAAATAATAAATATTATTAATAATCATTGAACTTTATTGTTCGCAAAAATAATAAAAAAAACCAATTTCAGCATTTTTCAGCATTTTATTAGCACGGGCGCAATGTATTTTGTCGCTCCGTGCCAGATGCGAGCGAGAAAAAACATCGCGCATGCGTGCCGCACTCGCGGCGTAATATTGATTAGTATAAAAAATACAAAATACCGACCAAATTATGAAGCATATCATGAACAACTCTCTCATTGGTCGGCACCCTCATGTCTGAGGATCGTGATCCTTTTCGTTCCGAAAGTTCTTGATTTTGTCCCTCCAGGATTCTCTGCATTCTGCATCCCACATCGCAGCTACTACGGTGGAGCCTGTGGCGATCTTCCTTGATCGCACTCCAGCGAATTTGGGCGCCCTGCCTTCCTGCGTCCTTGTACGTTTCAAATGAAGGCAGAGGCTTCTCCGGAGGCTATCGTTCTTCTGGCGAGATGCCCAAAGTATCGAAGAATCCTTTTGAGACATATGGTCGAAAGTCGGTCTTCTTTATCGTTCCCCATTTCTTCTAAGACAGACAGTTTGTGCGTTTAGCGGTCCATGGTATTCTTAGCAGACGTCGCCAGCACCACATTTCGAAGGCATCAATTTTCTTCCTCATATTTTCCTTTATGGTCCAGGTTTCTACGCCGTAAATAAAAATTGAGAATACCAAACTTTGTACTAATCTTTTTTTTGTCTTTTTGGATATCCCCCTGTTTTTCCAAATCGTTGATAGCTTTGACATTGCGTTTTAGCCATCCCTATTCATCTTCTTATTTCCGGCTCACAATTTCCGTTACTCGTAAGTAGTGATCCGAGATAAAGAAACTCTTCAACCCTCTCCAGATCCTGAATATTAACAGATCTGGATGAAAACAGGTCATCCTGTCGATGATCGGTAAAGCTTGGTTTTGGTAATGTTGATCTCGAGTCCTAGTTTCTTACTTTCATAGATAACTTTTTTGAGCAGATCGGCCATTTCTTCTTCGTGAACAACTATTCTTAGATAAATCTATTTTTAAAACAAATGTCAAAGTATTGTTGAAGAATTTATCAATATTTTGATTTTAAATGTTTGGGGTCAATTTCCATACATTCATTTCATACAAAGTAGACCCTCATCGGCCAGAGCCGTTGGTTTCGAGCGGCCGGATCGATTAAACAAATACAATCAACCTTCCTATAGCATTCACTTCTATAGCGTTTGCGGCGGTTTTTTTGTATAGCGGTTACTTCTATAGCTTTCATTTTACAAAACGCAATGTTTTCAAGATCAATTAGACGTGTTACCCCTAAGCCTAGTTTAACACTCCGAAAAAATATGTCGTGTTTGAGTGTGTTATCGTCCGAATGTGGTCTTTCTATAATGGTAAATAGACCCCAAGCATTTCAAGTCAAAATATTGATGAATTATTCATTAATATGCGCGTAATGATCCACGCACACTCGGCGATGTTCCGCCACAGATTGAGTGGAACGTATCAGTACGTTTCACTCGCTCTTGACACATCGTACCGGATGCGAGTGAGAAAAAACATCGCGCCTCTGGCAACTGAAGCGAATATTGTTGTTTTTATTTATTTCTGTAATTGCGGACAATAAAGTCCAATAATTATTAATATTTATGACATGCAGGGAAAATGCGTGATTTCTTTTGGGTTTTAAATATATTGAAATTAAATAAATAAATAAATCTAAATATGAGAATATCTTTATTACTTTGTCCATCTTTCCCATGTTTATAAGGCCCGTTTCTCAAAAAGTTTGGCGACGCCTGTTCTAAGACATAACACGTATTGACGATAAGAGGGCACTATGAACTCCGACCTGTTTGACCAGTTGTCGCGTGCGCAGAAAAAAAGACACGTGCACAAATATGCAAAAAAAATTTTTTAATTACGATGTGAGGTATTGGCGATCTCGCATTGACACAGAACTGGTTAACATTAATCTAAATAGCAAATACTCATTACTTAGAACGTTTAGAGTACAAGAACATAAAACATAGAACATAGAACATAGAACATGATTAGAGAGAGAGAAAGAGAGAGATAGATCTGACTAAATGTAACCTTCACATAGACCACAATAATTTTAGTCAATACATACTAGCTTTAAATTTTTTTTTTTTGTCGTATGAATACAGAATACATGGTTTTATTTATAATCAACAGTCATATAATAATAAACAATAATAATAATAATGACAATAATCTATAATAATAATAATAATAATAATAATGAAAATAATAGTAATAGTAATAGTAATTGTAGAAATAAGTAAGGGTAGGAGGTGATGGGATGGCCAAGGGATATCAGGGAGTGTAATGATGCGTTGGTCAAGTTGGATGATGGTCATGTTCACGTGCGGGAGGCCTATAGCAGCGCAGACGCCAGCCATTGTAGTGCATTCGGGCTAAGGGTATTTAACGCGGCTAGGCCACCGGGGAAAGAGTGAAATTGACACTCCTCGACTACGTGCTTGGTGGACTGAATCGCTCCGCACTCACATGTGGGACTCTCTGCGTACCCCCATTTGTAGAGGGTTTCCGCTGTCCTGCCGTGACCTGTGCGGGCACGGTTTAGAGTTACCCACATTTTACGCGGGAGACTCAAGCCTCGGCTCCTGTGTGGGGTCGGGGAATGCGATTGTTCGCGTCCCTCCTCTCCTCCATTCTTCCATCCATCGAGATTTAAGAATTGGGTCATCTTCTCCGCAGTCTATCCACGGCAGTTTCTTGATTTTAACCCGCAATGATGGGAAGATTTGTAGGAGTCTTCGCGCATGGATTGGTAGGTGTGGCATTTGGAGTTTATGCGATTCCAGAGGCGGTGAGAGCAGCGACTCCTTCTGATTTCCTGGCGGCTCAATGCTGAAGGAGATTACGGGTAATACATGGAACTGGTGTCCGGACGCATTAGGCCTGTTATCTTCGCGCATAATATGGACTTTAGCTCCATTAATCCAGCCCTTGCACCGGTCTATGTCGCCATACTGGAAGCGCAGTATTCAGCTGCATATAAGCCAGAAGGCGGATATGGCAGAGCCTCAGCGTTGCAACCCCGATGTCCCGGTAGGTTTTCCCGACAATGTTACCTCGGGTTTTGAGTTTGTATACTGACTGCGGGTATTGGCGGAACTGACAGAGGGTTCTGTCTAGTTTCACCCCAAATTTATCTTGGGGCCTATGTATCAGTTAGGACGTGCTTTACCACATCGTAGCAGATTCAATTATGAGTATTGGCCGACGCATTTGCCAAATGAAGACATGGAGACGCTGTTTGTCCAGGTTTGGTTGGAGTGCCATGTTGTAAAATATTTTCCATTATATTTAAATCTTTGTTTAGCACTTCTTCAATCTTCTGGAAGTCTCCGGCTTGCATCCGCAATCACCAATGTATCGTCGGCGTATATATGAATTTTGCAGGATGCGTTCGAGGTATATCCGAGTGTAAATATTAAGAGCGTCAGGCTAGGACTGGGCCTTGCGGTAGTCCGTTTTGGAGAACCCTTTTTCTGCTGCGCTCGCTATCATTTGTGACGTAGAACACTTTTCCAAATTGCACATGTTTCTAATAATTTCATCTGCTTTCATTTAAGATCTTTGTAGCCTTTAGTAGGAGCCCTCGTTTCCATACGGTGTCGTAGGGCGACGTTAGGTCCAAGAAGACGGCTCCAGTTTTTTTACGCCTTTGGAATCCGCATTCGATGTGGGTGGTCAGTGACAGAACCTGTTCATCGCAGCTTCTCCCTGGTCTAAATCCGGCTTGTTCTCGACGATCTCATACACACGTCCGATACATGTAAACTAAATTTTAACTTACAATCAATCAAAATACCCAGATCTTTAACAGACGATTGCTTAGGAAGAGTTACGTTCCTAGATCTGTAATAAAGGATGATGGGCTCCTTTAATCTAGAAAATGTCAGTGTTTGACGTCGGCGAAAAGTGAAAATTTACATTGAAGGACTTGATGAATATCATTTATAAATAAAATAAATAATAGAGGTCCTAAATTTTTTAATTTATCTGAACCCTTGTCCCCAACGTAGGTGAAACACGGTTACACGAGCGTTCGGAAATTTTGAATCGGTAATCGATTGAATTATGGAAACTTTAAAAGATTTTCATCAATAAGTTGATGAAAATCTTTATATATTCAAAATTCATAAAAACGAAATGGAAAATATAGTCGAAAAACGTTAACAGGGTTGTTAATTTTTCGAATCGCATAGAAAATAGAGACCAGGGGGGCATATAGTGGTCTGCCCCAAACAGAGCTTTACGCAGCAAATGAAACGCGACCTTCTGTATGCGGTAATACGGAACTTTTCTCTTTACCTCCACTGACTCATAAACAATGACAATCGTTTGTGCCGGACGCGCAAACAGCTAAACTGAGGCTAGCGACCACGTGTCCAGGGCATATAGAAACCTGCCTCGAACAGACTTACGCAGTAAACAAAAAGCGACCTTCTGTATACGGTAATACTAAACTTTTCTATCTCCTCCACTACCTAGTGAAACAACAACTCTCGTTCGCGTCAAAGTTAGCAACCACGTGACCAGGGTAGATACAAGAATGCCCAAACATATAGACTTTTTTTAAATTACATATAGCTGAGAGTATAGAGAGAGATTTTACATAGTCCAGGTTTCTACTCCATTTGTAAAAATGCAGAATACCAGACTACACTAAACTTTTATTGTCTTTATGGATATGCACCTGTTTTTTTCCGATATCCGCTATTCCAATTCGCCTTATTATTTCTGGCTCACAATTTCAATTGCTCATAAGTAGAGATCCGAAATTCAGAAATTCTTCAACGCTCTCCAGATCCGAAAGATCTGGATCGGATCTCGATAGCTGATTGGTTCTATCAAGCATAATCAGCATGGTTTTGGAAATGTTAATCTAGAGCATTCTAAATTTAAAAAAAAATGGTTTTAAAAGTAAGAGTTATTAATATATATAAAATAAATTCTACTGCTGGATATGAAGCTGATGATCATCAAAGGATGACAAGGTTTAATATAAAAATAATCAGACGTCCAATTGTCATGTTTTTGTTATGTCAATTGATACACGTGTTTTGACTTCGGTTACTAGATTGGATGCTCACTTTACAGCGCATTTGGAATAGACCAACTGGTCGGCAACCTTTTTTTACTAGGATTTATTAGTATATTTCAGATATATGAAAATTCGGGGGTCATCGTGGAGTGATATTTAAATTTGAAAATATATATTTGAGCGGTCTTCTAACCCTGAGGCGGATATTTGCCACCTGGAGGTTACTACGCGATCTCCAGCAGAGACACGTCCATCCCAACTCTGATGCCAGGACTGCGACGGTCGTCCTCCAGGTTATCTTAGCTTTTCAATACGAATTAGGTCGCCAGCCATAAGCCCGGGAGCCGAGCTGTCAACGTGCGGATTGTAACAACAATAATCAGACGAGGTTAAGGCCAAATCGTATTTAATTGCGGTCTGATCGGGTGCTACGAGCACCTACTGTAACACACGCGTCAACAAATTGGCCTGAATAGCGGCCTTGCTCCTCAGAGCTCCGTAGAATCTACGAAACCATGATTGTGCCCAACCACCATCACCACCACACTTGACTACTTAAATTTACATCAATTTATTACATAAGTTCAAGTTTTAAATGAAAAACACAACACTTCCCTGTTCTTAAGTCAGTTAGGTTAAATCGGTATCTTGATTTTATGTATTTTACATTGGAAAACAAACATTTACAAGCATATGTTGACCCAAAAAATCTGCACCATCATCTAGTAGTAATTAAAATAAGCGTCGAATTACTTTTTAATTATGGAATTACCTTTAACACATTTTGGTCCGCTGGGTTCCGCGCCGAGTTTTGCGTTGGGCCGGGCGATTTCGCGAAAAAATAGCAAATGTAAGTACTTCAGTTAAATCGATGTAACGTTGATACCATTTAAGTTACGTCAATATTTTTTTGTTGTTGTGTTCAGAAAGGTTATCTCTATGTAAAAAAAATAATAGTTGAAAACTTCTCAGAGTGTGGTCTGCGTATCAATGAAATATAAATGATTTTGGTTTAACATCAGCGCCAACGAGGACTCGTAAACGCGTCCCCCGTACTTCTAACGTTGGCCCGCGAGGACGCGTTTTCGAGTCCCCCGGACCGCAACGTGTTAAGATTGATGAATAATCCAAAGATCATGCAAAATTTGTACATTTCGAATATTTCTTACATAGCGTAATGAACTAATTGTCAGCTGAATAAATAGCTTATCTGTAAAGATAGTCATATTTTTTACAGAGAGTCGTTAAAATCCATCATTGCATTATTAAAAATTCTCGACACCTCGGTGGACTCTAATCTAATTGCAATGAAAAGAATCATAATTCAACTGCGGTTCAATGTCAGACTATCACTTTCCTTTTCCACTCATAATCATCATTATGATTGGGGTCTACATTCTTTCAAGTCATGATGATAATTGAAAATTTGAGGACCACAACGAAGGTCAAGAAAAATCGTTTATTGTCTATATTTTCCTGTTTATTCTTGACCCAATTCCACTCGTGCGCTATGTATTTATTTGTGTATGCCAAATATAACCGGAATTAATATTATATTGACGATATTTTTATGTAAATAAATAAAGCATGTTCTTGATTTTATTCATAATTAATTCCATCGCATATAAAAAAAAACGTTAAAATCAATACAAAATTAATGATCAATAATAGTCTTAGTCATCTAAAAAATATTTACAGATTATTCAAAGTCCAATTGTACGCAATTTTAACATATTTTTAAATGTTCGGCGATTTTTTACAACACGGTTATGATGGCTCAGCCTTTGTATTCGTCGGACATAACGCCTATGACATTTTCACATTTTCAAAGATGAAAAAAAAACATAAATGAACAACGTTTAGTTTAGTTTAAGGAAATAAAGACACCATAATTATAATTGCGTCCTAAAAATGATTTGAAATGTTAGATTTACTTTATGGAAACCGCTTAAAGGGGACAAAATTAATATAGATGAATAAAAAAATGAAAATCTCACGCATTTTTAATAGAATATTGTAATAGGCGCCAAATAATTTCGCGAATTAATATAAAAATTATCATAATTCAAAACAAAAATCAGGTACGCGTTTATCTGTATAAACTTTTTTTTTTTAAGTTTTTACTTGGTTTTCAATATATTAGAAAAAATAGTGCTCTTTTGCAATAAAAAATACTGTAGTTTTATACTCGAATTGTATTATATAATCCAAAATACCAACCATATCATGAATAACTATTTTTATTATTAGAATAGCCCATTTTTTAGCATCCCAAGTCAGATATTGATGAGGAATTCATCAATATCTTGACTTAATGGTGGGGTCTATTTTCATACAAAATAGACCCAATCACTATCAGACATATATTATCAGATAATAACATTTCTATTATATCAGATTCATTTTTCTATTTTTTTACTTAAAAATATATAACTTTACAAATTAAAAATGCTTGATAAAAAAGAAGTTTTTTACCAATCGATGACTGGGATGAATTATCTGGTATCGAAGCGCCAAACCCTGACCCTGAACGATCTGAAAAAGTTACAAAAGCAGTAAATAACGATATTGCATGCTATACTTTCATTTATGAAGAAAAGAAAAGGACTGAAAGATAATTAACACTGGACCGATACTTGAAGTAGTTCGTCCACAAATATATGTATGAAGATTCTGCAATGCGTATATATATTAATATATATAGATCAGTGGCGTACGGTGGACTTGATGTTAGGTGTGCTGAATGTGGAAAAAAATCTATTATTCATTTTTGCGACACAATTTGTTCATGTAATAACAATACTCATAAAACTGTTATAAAATCAATGGTCACATTTCGTGTTCTTATGCTTCACTATATAGAATGCGCCCTCTTCCGAGATGACGGACCAATCAGAGCGTCCGCATCCCTTTCATAGGCAATAAGTCTTCATATTTTATACCTGCTACAAAAACTCCGTTTTTGTCAGTCAGCAGTTGGTCGTTGTCTTTACGACAGATGACAGGGTGATTCGTTCACTCTGTCATGTCAATCACATCTCCGTGATTTCTCTCGTACCAGAGATACGTCCCTGGGATCTTATAATTAATTTGATTCAAACGCGAAACTTTGGGATCTTATCATCATCTCTCGTACCGGAGATCGGTTCCGGAACTTTTCATCATACCGACCATCTGGACTGATGACATCTGACTCATTTCTTCACAAACATCGCAACAGAAAACAAAGCGTGTTTTCACTTGATCTCGATTCGCGCGACTGCCCAAACGGACGATCGAACGTTTTGGCGCCAGCGGTCGTGCCCTTTGATACGCTATTCGGGTGCCTTAACATTGAGGCGCGACGGGTTCCATTTTATTGACTACCGTCGCGCCCGCCTTTAACATTTTGGTGGCAGCGGTGGGTTACCTTCGGTACTACCGTCGCGCCCCGCTAACATTTGGTGGCAGCGGTGTACTACCTTCGGTATTCACTGTCGCGCCCCCCCCCAACATTTGGTGGCAGCGGATTCCATTTATTGGGACTACCGTCGCGCCCTTTAACATATTGGTGGCAGCGACGGGTTCCATTTATTGACTACCGTCGCGCCCGCCTTACATTTTGGTGGCAGCGGTGGGATACCTTTCGGTACTACTGTCGCGCCCCCTTAACATTTGGTGGCAGCGGTGGGATTACCTTTCGGTACTACTGTCGCGCCCCCTTAACATTTGGTGGCAGCGGTGGGATTCCATTTATTGGACTACTGTCGCGCCCCCTTAACATATTGGTGGCAGCGACGGGTTCCATTTATTGGACTACTGTCGCGCGTCCCCTAACAAAACTAAAAAAGAAGGGCACACTTTACGATAGTTTCATTGAAAAATGTATGTCGCAAAAACGAAAAATAGAATTAATGTATAAATAATAATAAAATTCATTAAAAAAACTGTATTATTTTTTTATTTTTTTTTCCCACATTCAGCACACCCAACATCAACACCACCGTACGCCCTTATATATCCGATCTATTTTCATTTCACCTATCCTTTGGAAAATAAAACCAAATATTTTTATTTATTATATATATTATTCCTGGAATTACAGATTCACCGAATGCTTTGGAATCATAGGATTAATGGACAAAATACACGGCACGGACAGAGTTTTCCGCACAACAAAAGGTGCACAAAGACACACCATGTTGTACAGTTTGGCTTCAGCCAGAGAAATCTACCCGGATTAATGGCGACATCAAACAACAACGATGATAAGACTAGTTTTATGATTTTTATTTAGCACATATATGTATTTTTGTATCTGTTTCATATTTATATATTATTATAATGTATATACAATTGAACCCAGATTTATCATATTATATATAAAAATATATGGTGGTCATCATCGTTTTTCAGCCACGAGACATCTGCTCGCTAAGCGTATGAGCCTTACCAGATTCTCCAATGATAGTTGAAGCCAAAGGAACCTAAATTTCACATGTAACGTGAGGGCTATCCTTTTGTGTCCCATACCCCGGGGACCCAAGCTTCTTGGCCAATGCTGGCATTGGACGTGTACCTTCTACCAATGTTGGTATACGATTTTACCCTCCTGGCTGTGGAGGTGGTTTACCTCGGTATTCGTTTACTTCGTCGCTTATAACAAGTCGTATGTGATAAAAACTCCTGAATGAGAGGTCCCCTAGAAAGAAGGAAGAGAGTTAAGAAATTATTAAAGATTTTTTGGGTTTTTAGTTAACTCCATGTATTTTGTGTCAACGGAATATAAAAAATGTGGGCTTATTATTTATTATTATTTTTATTTAAATAGCTCTCTAACACCTGGAGGACACTAAACGATCTCCGCCGGTCATAGGCTTCTTCTATCCACGTCCAAGAACCAGCAGAGGCGCGTTTATCTCAACCCTAAAGCTGGGACTGTGATGGTTTTTCTCAATGTTAACCTAACCGTGCCGATGTGGTATATTGAGTACCCCAAGTTTTTAATTTGTTTAAAACACTCAAAATAATAAATATTAGGTAAAACGGAAAGAAATGACATTTTTACTGCAACAAAAAAAATATTCCGCAAAAACCACATAATATTACTCTGTTATATAATTTCCCTCATAGTCATTGATCTTCCTCCATAACATAGGCTACTTTTTAATTCCATTTTCGTAAAACTTCGGCGATTTACTGTTAAAATATGAATCTATGTTTTTTATCACAAAGGAATTTTACCATTGATTCAAATAAATGATAGTCGGAAGGTGCTATATCAGGTGAATATGGTGGATGTCGCAGAAGTTCCAAATCTAGTTCTCTGATTTTGTCCTGAGTGATTTTTGCTGTACAAGGTCTTGTATTATCATGCTGTAAAATTCTCCTGTTGTTGTTAACCAGAGGAGATCATTTTTTTAGTAAATTAACTTTTAATCTTTCTAATTGGGCACGGTATAACTCTGCCGTAACTGTCTGACCAGGTATTAATAATTCGTAATGAGTTATACCCGAAATATCCCACCAAACACATAACAAAACTTTTTTCAATGAAAATGTTGGCCGAGGAGTAGGCACAGGTACCTGTTTTGGAGATAACCATTGTTTTTTTTTCTTCTGACATTGCTCTTAAGGACCCCTTTCTCAACCCCAGGATTAATACTTCTGAAAAATGGATCTGTTTCGTGTCTGGACAATAAAGATGCAGATTGTTATGCGTTATGCTCCAAGGCCGTTGGGGAGAGATCGTGCGGTACCCAAATTCCTTTCCTGTTTTTTTCCCAACCTTTTCAATTGATCTTGCACAGTTGTTATTGGACAGCCAAGGTCATGTGACAATTCTTTCACTGTATTACGCGGATCAGCTTCCACCAATGAATTTCTTACTGTTTTTGGTTTGTCCTTTAACTCCGTATCACCTCTTTTAACGGTGACAAGCTGGTTTTAAAGTAACGCACCAAAAAAAATGTCATTTCTTTCCCTTTTATCTAATATTGTAAATAATCATTATCCTTTATTGTCTGTAATTGCGAAAAAAACAACATTGTGTTGATGTTTTGAAGCAATTGATGCTGCTTTCTCGCTCGCATCCGGTACGATGTGCCGAATGCGAAAGACAAGTGCTGCGAGAGCTGCATCGTCGAGAACGTTATCGTTTACGCGTCACATTGTTTTTTTTTTTGTGAAATGAAGGTCCTCAGCCTCCACCCCACCGCTCTGTTGACCAACGTTACTCAGAACGGTCACCCATCCGAGTAATATCTGCGCCCCTAGCGGTTAACTTGAGAATCTTAATTTGATTGTGCTATGACAGTTACAAATTTAAAATGGATTGTTTTTAGAGTAATCCTTTTTTAAAAATATGTCAAAAAGAATTCATTCATTTCAAACTTGAAATTCTTGGGGTCTATGATAGACCCCATTCGGGCGACTCAGTTGTTTTCGGGCCGCCGTGACGGATATTAACAATACTTAAAATTTGTAAGTGTATTAGCATATATAGATACAAATATTGAATTCAGTTACAATAAATAAATATACAACAATTAAATCTTATTAAAAATATATTTTTAAATGGACTTTTAACCCGAAGTGGCCGATCTTTGTCAGCTAGAACAGGGTTTCCCAAAGTGTGAGCCGCGGTGCCCTTATAAGGGCGCCGCGAAATATT
>JAGXCT010032946.1:10722-21199 GCA_022495035.1 Philopotamus ludificatus
GCGATCGTCAACTACCGGACGATCGAACGTTTTGGCGCCAGCGGTCGTGTAACTTTTGATACGCGACCTCGGGTGCCTTAACATTGGAGGCAGCGACGGATTCCATTTATTGGACTACTGTCGCCCCCCCTTAACATTTTGGTGGCAGCAGTGGGATACCTTTTCGGTACTACTGTCGGGCCCCCCTTAACAATGACTAGAGAATAAGGAGTAATAAATTGTCTGGATTAAAAAGTCTGAAGGTCCGAGAGTGAACCAAAATGTTTTGGCGACTAATCAAGCCTAGGATTAAAGAATTTGCTGCAGTACACCAAAATTGTTCCAAGAGATTCTGTATAAGTACATTGTTACATGTTTAGGTCCCTTTTTGGATGTGTGATCTACTTGGCTTTGTACTTTCTCTTCTTAGCAATCACCATTTACCTTTCAATTTTACCCCCATGATAGTCTGCATAAAGCAGACTTACTTCAATTTTATTGTGAAGAAGTTGATGAACGCTTGTACTTCTTGATGCGGTCTGTCCATGGAATCTTTAACAGTTCCGAGAACTCAAAATTGGCTCAAAATTAACTTTTTTTTACCATGTTGCCCCCGATATATGACCTCTCAAGTCCCCTGACTGCAATCCTTTCAACTATTATGGGGGGTTCAGTTGAAAGGATCATTATTTAGATTGTTTTTAGTAAGTAATAAAGATGTTCTGAGGAGGAGAATCTGCCAGACATTTCAAGATTTATATCCTGAAGGTGTTGAAAGTATTTGTTCTCACAGCCAGGGTCATTTGAAAGCTGCCATTAATGTTTGTGTGAAACCGTGTTATAGGATAAGATATGGGGTAAATAATAACACCATTAAATTATATGTACCATCTAGTTTATTTTAAAATTTTATTATACATAGTGTAATATTCATAATACAATTTATTTAATACATTAATTAATTTTAAATGCCTCGTAAACAATCATAAAATCTATTGAATCAACAACATCTAACTCTATGATCATGTAGATTATATTTATTAGATTCCTGTTTAATAATAATAATATGTTTATCGGGTTTGGAATTGCAAAGCGGATATTCTCAGACCGAGGCAATCTTTGCCGACTTCTGCAACGTTGCACACTGTACAGAGCGTGCCTTTGTATTCCGGCGAATATGTAGCTCCGCACAGGGAGCACTTTTCTTCAGGCTTTCCTCTATAAATGGGTTTATAACTGACTCCGCACATGTTGAAAGGATTGTGCTCGTCGTATTGTAGTCTATGCTCATCGACAAGATTCTTGTCGCACGCTTGTAGAACTTTTCTAGTTTGCTGAGCTACTTCAGCGCTGGGACCTAGTTCGAGAAGTCTTCTTGCGAATGATGCCGCAGTTTTGAAATTCTTCAATTTAAAGAACATATTCAGAGCTGTGCGTAGAGTCAAAATTTGATGGATCGGCTGTAGACGGCAATGGGTAAAATAAGCAGCAAGCTCACAATTGCGTTTCTGTTCATCCAAGCTATTCTTGGGTAGAGCTAAAAAAAAATAAATGCATATTAAATAATCATTTTAAATGACACATAAATAAAACAAATGAAATCATACTTTTTCTAAATGTTTCCATTTGTAATCCTAATACATATTCTCGGCAAATTTGCAGCAGTTGCTGTGCCTCTAATACCTCCTGCTTGTTTTCAACAATCAATAGAGGAATGGCAAGAATGATGAGACGTAGCTTTTCAACGGCTTCCGAGAATTTACCATACGTCGCCAATTGATAACATTGCTGTAGACGCTGAACCAAATCACTCAGCTTGATCGCTATAAAATACAATCATTATTATATTCGATAATAAAAAACATTCCATTTGATTTTAAAAGCCTTACTGAGAGCAGGTAATCCGTTCTTTGGTGTAGCATCTTTCCAATTTCTCTGCGGGAATGTGTATAGTGAGGGCAGACTCGGCAGTGCCGAAAAGCATAAGCCGGACGTCGCAAACGACGACATAAATAATGTCTCGTAAGGAGCAAAATTAACAATACCGACTTGTTCGTTCAACAGTCTGAAAATATAATACGTTTAATAAAAAATATACTACATATAATACTCGATTTTTTTTTATATATACCTGAATGCCGTCTCGAATGAGCCGGATGCGACGTGATCGGCGGGTAGCTGCGAATTATCCGGCCACATCGCACGGAGGGATCGTCCACGCGTTGGCGGTGCGAAGTATCCTTCGCCGTCGGTGTTTTCCACGCCCGGACGGCGACAGTAGTTCTTCTGGTATGTCGAGATCTTCATCTCCGACGTCCCATCCCGCGCCTTGAGATGCACCTGTCGAGATACCGTCGTCGACCTTTTCATCGCCTTCGAGGATATCGTCGTCGTCTACCCAAGCGGATCCTATTTGTTCGCTTCCGTCGATTGGTTCTGCAGCCAATCCGGGAGCGACGCCGAGCGTAGCTTGGACGTTACCGCCTCGGCTCATTACTTGACCCTCGAAGAAACCCCTGAAATATAATAAATAATCAATATACATCGTTATTTTAAATTCAATCAACTCGATTAACGTATTTTCTTATATATACCGAGATACTGTCAATAATGGCCAGTTTGTTTGACAGTTATGGACCGGTAATGGCGGCCGAATCACAACGGCATCAGGATTTGGCTCCGGCAATACCTTATCGGGTATAGTTTCTTTAATCTGTTCAGCTTCCTCTGGATAACCATATGTTGAAGCTACCATATAAGCCAAAGTTTTCTAAAAATAATAAAAATCATGCTATTTATTAAATACATTCAATAATTCTATAGCTGTCTCGGCTTTAGAGCAACATGTGTGGCAGTCCCTCCTATAATGCTTTCTTCTAGAGTGCCATTTTATATAAAACGCTTAATTTTCTAGATCAAATTACATATAAAATTGCCGTAAAAATAGAACAGTGTCATTTAAAATATGCCAATGGAAAATGTATAGTCTAGCCGTGCCGATGGGGTCTATTTGGGTCATCCCAAGGGGGTATCACAGATACCCCCTTGGGATGTTATCGCATGTCGATATTGGACGTGGCGGTGATGGCGGTTGGGCACAATCATGTTTTCGTAAATTCTACGGAACTATGAGGAGCCAGGCCGCTATCCAGGCCAATTTGGTGACGTGTGTGCTACAGAAGTACCGAAGTAAATTAAATACGAATTGGCCCAGGGCTTTTGATTGCCGACCTGATCCATATTCGAAGAGCCAAGATAACCTGGAAGCGACCGTCAGTCCTGATATCAGGGTTGAGACGGCCGACGATCTCTGCTGGATATCACGTAGTGTCCTTCAGGTGGCAAAGACCCGGCTCAGGGTTAGAAGGCTACTTAAATATTAATAATATAATATTCAAATAAAAAAACTTAACCCCAAATTTGATATGGGCGCCTAGTCTTCTATAGAGCGGGTTTCTATAAAGGAGGTTGATTATAATTTAATTCAAATTATGGAAATTATATATTTACTTGTCCACAATTCTTAAGAATTCTTATTCTCTCTTTAGTATCGCCGAGTTGAAGAGCCGTCTGGAAATGTGACGACGTATCTTTGCGAATCTCTGATATCTTCATCATTTTCTTCAATTTCTCCAGATTTCCGGTTACCAGATATAGAAAAGCTAATTTTTCGAAGCGTCTAGTGCGTTGATAGCACATTTCAACGATCTAAACAATAAATAAATATTTTTAAATTCACTCTTCATATAAATATTATTTAATAATAATGCCGATGAATATACCTGGTGATTTCCTTGCGCCAAGGCGGCTTTAGCTAGTCTATCCCAGCATGCGTTATTATCGATCGATTTAGCTGCTTCCAATGCTGCTTCGATGTTACCGCATTCGAGAGCGAGTGTGAAGCGTGTCTTTTCATCTTTGACGAAGTGTAATGCAACTTCAGGATAGCCTTAACGATATAAAAAAATATTAAAAAATGGATATAATGATTAATAACGATATTTTGATGTATTAATTACCCTTTTGTTGAAGATACGAGATGATCGATTGTCCGACAAGTTTAGCCGTGCGTACCATATTGAGTACTTCGTCATATTTTCTGTTGATCAGAGCGAGTTTGAATTTATATTCAGTGGGATCGATCTTCAATACCCTCGGATGGCATTCACGATCCAGACAAAAAGCTTGAGTGCCTTTGACGCGTGCTACATAAATCGGCAGATCCAATGTACGAATAATACCGTGATCGCCGTTAGTGCATGTATATTTGATATGATTTGTGGTTGTGTAGATAAACACCATTCCCGAGTCATCCCAAGCACCGGATTTGACTCGCGTGTTTTCGTGGATGGAGCAGAGTGTCTCTAATTTTCTGTTGCATAACGTAACGGAATTCTTTGCCAGTAACGCGACCAACGACATATCTGCAGACCATATGACGTAGCGACATTTAGCTATTTTAACCTAAAAATGCATTTTGTTAATATTTTTACGTTTTATGATTAAATTAATTTTTATCAAACGATTTACCTGCGCCATGGTACGTTTCTGTTGAACATCGAACAGCGTAAGATTTTCTGGATCCCTGAGCAATAGCATACCGGTTCCGGCGTAAAATATTTCATCGCAAGTCGGAGTTTGCACTTTCTTTGTGACTTCATTTTTCAAATTTTTAATAACGAGCTTAAATATGAAATAATCACAAATCAGTACATGTTTGTATATATACATTACTTTCATTACGATTAAAATATATTTACTTGGTTATTGCGATCGAGAGTGGCGAATCTATTCCGTGCTACCCAGATGGCAGTTATGGCTGCTCCTCTTTTTGGCTCTTCCGGCGTCGTAGACGCGGATGAATTATTATCAGCCGTTCTCGGAACAGTGTACAGTTCGTACATATACTTTTCAGTACCACCTTGTGGGCGATGAGTTAAAAGAATGCAAGATTCGGCTTGGTTATAAGACATGCTGTAAAATTATTGTTTTTAGAAAATGCATTAATAGGTTTAAGTAATTTTCAAAAGTGAAATTTACCTATAAGGCGGTGTTTTGCCGTTATTTTTGATTTGCATTACGACGGAGTCCACCGAAGTAGTCAAGTCTAGACGTCGTAAAAATTTCTCTTTGATGTAATACAGCAAATTTGCATGAACGGCATAAGCAGGTCTCTCTCTTTCCAGTTTGAACAGTATCATTCCGGAATCATGTCCGGCAGCGAATATATTCAAAGTCGGATGTGAAACAAGTACCCAGAATCTGAAAATTAATATATATTATATACTATTCGAATATTATCTTGAGATGCGGATTTGCATGTTGATGCAGTTTCACATTTATTTGACCATGATGGATGGATGGCATAACAGAAAGATCACTAATCACTCATATAAAGATTTGATAAAAATTCTAAACATGCAAGGCGAATGAGTCTCTCACACTAATATTCCTCTCAGTGTCAAATTATGACACTGACAAATTTTAATATTATTTCAGTTGGATTGAAATTTTTATTATTTGTTTATTATTATTTATTCAACAAAGGATATATGGCATTAAATTAATTAATTCCAACGCGCCAAACTATCTACATAAATATTGTTATAAAACATGTGGAGGTAATGAGTCAGTTCCACATACCCCATGGCTAGTGTCATAAAGAATTCCCTAAATTCATAGTCAGCGACACTGGCCCAATGACGGGATAAGTTTACGAGTCAATTTCTATAGTGTGTAGGCAAATATTATTAAAAATTATTGCTCATAAGTGTAGGGAAAATGCGGAATAACCCATTTTATTATTTAAATTATTGTTACGATTAATAAATTAATAGAAAAATAGTTTAATTTCTTTAGCTGATGAGTTATATTTTGTGTGCCAATATTTTTGGGACTGTCAATCGATTATTTTGTTTTGAGAAGATTGTCTGAGGTTTCAATAATTGTGTTGATGATAACCTTTATATATTTGATAACGATAATTATGAAAACGGATGAATTATTGGGAACAGCACATTAGTTCTTATAAGTGTTCCAAACTAATGAACCAAGTTTTTTAATTAAATTTTTAGGTTAGATGATTCTTATTCACTTGCTTATAATAAATATTTTTTTTCCAACAAACTCGTCAAAAAATTTCATAGTAGCCAATTGGTTTTATTTTTTAAATACCTATCATATTCTCTTCGGAAAGTGTTGAAGGCATGTTCTCTTGCTCATATCCCAAACTCGGATAGATTTATCTTCGGAATTAGAAAGAATTACTTCTTGACGAGCGTGGAATAACACACAGGACACGTTGTTGTAATGACCTCGGCATGTATCAACCTCCCATGCCTTAAACAAATTAATAAAAATAATTATTAATTAATACAAACATATAAATCATTTAAAATAAGACATACTTTTGAGTCGTTCATTCGCCAAAGCTTGATTTGTCTATCATCACCTGCCGATGCAATAAGAGGCAAAGTCGGATGGAAACATGCCCAATTGACTCCGCGATCGTGTCCCTCAAGTACATGCTTAACAACAGCATCAGCCTGTATAAAACAAAAATATTAATAAAATTTATATATAATAGTATAATTAGAAATATATTAATATATACCTGTCCAAACAAATCGGGGCTTGCGGATTCCTCACATGATCATAAAGAACAGCCGGTCCCGGCGCAACTTTCTTACGCAATCCAGTGACATCCCAAACACGGACACTTTGATCCAATGAAGCCGAAACGACAAGATCCTCGGTCGGATGGAACATAGCGCACATAACATAGTGGTTATGTCCCGTTAGAACGCAGATGCATTGACGCGATTGCCAATTCCAGATACGGATCGTCTAAAAAATAGTATAATGTAAATAAACGCAAAAAAACAATATATATATATTTGTATACGAAATATTTACTTGATCATCGGAAGCGCTCAAAATCCATGGATATTTATGATGGAATACAGTCGTTCGGATATAATCCAAATGGCCGAGGAGTGTAAATATGCAACGGCGTTGTTTGTAGTTCCATACCTGATGTGCAATAAAATATTAATAGATAATAAAAAAAATCTTCACTACGTAGTGCATGTCGATAATATTTTACCTTTATTTTGTAATCATCGCCACCGGAGACGAACAACGGTTGTTGCGAGTGGAAACACATACCGCGTACGGGTCCATCGTGTTCTTCGAATTTATCTAATAACGCACACATGCGATAATCCCACAATTGAATCACCCCATTGTGCAAGCTGGATAATACCCAAGGGCGCCATGGATGAAAGGATATGCCCTTTACACGGGCAGACTTCGTCTCAAACTTTGTTAACATATTGACCTCGTACTATACAATATGGTGGCTAAAAAATACGATTTTTATTAGATTATGCGACACGATTATATTCAAATTGAAAATATTTCATCTTCAGCAATATATAAAGAGCCGACCTTATTGCAATAAGCAGGCAATCGCACACAAATTAGCATCGACGATTGCAATATTTTGATGCAAGACGTTAAATACAATTTGAAAGAACTCACTGTATAAATACGAGGTAGTGAAGTGATGAGGGGCCAGGTGGAAGCCGGCCGATTTGACAAGACGGCTGACTGACA
This sequence comes from Philopotamus ludificatus, assembly GCA_022495035.1. Classification (NCBI taxonomy): domain Eukaryota; kingdom Metazoa; phylum Arthropoda; class Insecta; order Trichoptera; family Philopotamidae; genus Philopotamus; species Philopotamus ludificatus. The sequence continues at coordinate 18,319 of JAGXCT010032946.1, forward strand.
CGTCAATTCCCAGTGTTGCCTGCTATAAATTTTAAAGCGCATCAATAATCCAAGTGGAAGGGTGTGGCTATCACTAAAATGTTATCTATATCATTATTAAAACTTTAATAGCTTAAATTGAGTGTAATAATGATAATTTTATATAAAAAAATAAAAAGATCATATAAATTTTTTATGTCTAATACAAAAGAGAAAATGATTAAATAATAATACACTTTAAATTGTAAACATAATATGTATATACATTTAATGTTTTAAGCAATTACTAAAGATTATATTAGATACATTTTCGCTAAATTATACGCCCGTTTTTTAAATTGTATTGAGCATATAATATTGTGTAATTATTTATTAGAGTTAATATTATCAATCATTATCAGAATCAATTAATCGATATTTACGGTTTAAAAATTTAATTTCATTTATCAACGCTTCATGAAATTAAATAAATATATAACATTCTGCGAAAAATTAAAAACCTGTAGATGATTCCATAATATTTAACCATCATAACTGTATGGGGAATAATGGACTGTGTTTTACGTAGTTAAATAATTTGTATTGATAATAACGGGTAACTTTAAGAAATAACAATGTAAAATGGCGTGTTTAGACCAAACATTCAAATATACGGTTGGCGCGTACACATCGTCCGCTGATCTGAGGAGTCAGCCTGCAGTCATGACAGATGAGAGGCTGCGAGCAGCCGAGGCCTGCCAGCTGCAGCAAGCCGGTATAACCCTCATCAACACTTCTCAACTTTTTAACTGTCATACTAATTAATATCGATATCTTTGTTATTAAAACTGACAGATATATGATAAACTTCCAATATATTGCCCCTTAGTATATTTACATTTAATCCATTCTTATTTGTTGGCTTTTTTGGATACATTTTTAGAATAATAGCCTTAACCTCAAAATGTTGTCAGTTGACAGCCGACTTTGTCGGTTGACAGACGTTTTCGTTGATTGATTTGTTTTCCTGAAATGGGGGTGGACAAATTGTTATCGCTGAATATTAGAAGTGTGCAGCTGGCCGTAGCAGAAGGATCTCTGTTGCCTTCCGAGTTGATCAAGCTGTCATTGAAGAGAGCCGAAGATGTTAAAGGATTGAACTCATTCATATCTCTACTACCGTCTTTAGCTCAAGAAAATGCTGAAAAACTTGACAAAATATCCAAGCAAAATGTTCGAAAACCGCTATGCGGAATACCTATAGCGATAAAAGATAATTTTTGTACAAACGGTATAAAGACGACATGCGCTTCTAAGATGTTAGACAACTTTGTTCCAACGTACGATGCCACAGTCGTGTCAAAATTGAAGGCCGCCGGCGCTATAGTAATAGGAAAAAGTAATTTGGATCAATTCGCAATGGGTTCGGGCACTGTCGACTCATTCTACGGCCCGACTAAAAATATATGGGGTTCTAAATTCGATCAAAATAAACAAGAAAATGGAGAGCAATGGAGAATAGCTGGCGGAAGTTCGGGCGGCAGCGCAGTAGCCGTCGCATCCGGCAGTTGTATAGCCGCTCTCGGTTCAGACACTGGCGGTTCAACGCGGAATCCGGCCGCATTATGTGGATTAGTCGGATTGAAATCTTCGTACGGAATGATATCAAGACACGGACTCATACCATTGGTGAATTCGATGGACGTTCCCGGAATCATCACTCGAAATGTAGACGACTGCTCCGAAATATACAACTGTATAGCGGGTCCCGATAAATTTGATTCGACCACCGTCAAAGAGGATTTTAATCCTGTCGCATTGCCAGATGAAATTAATGTTAAAGGATTAAAAATTGGAATACCGGACGAATATCATTGTGAATATATGAGCGATGAGGTCGTACGGATGTGGAGAGACGTCGCCGATTTGCTCGAGAATAATGGGGCGAGTGTTAGACGTGTTTCGATGCCGTATACGTCGGCGTCTATTGCAGTTTATTCGATTTTGAATCAGTGCGAGGTCGCGAGCAACATGGCTAGATACGACGGGCTTCAATACGGCTTGAGACCCGTTGGTTGTAGTTCGACGAACGAATTGTACGCTACCGCTAGAGCGCAAGGCTTTAATTCCGTCGTTCGTAACCGAATTTTAGCCGGAAATTATTTTCTTCTGACGAGAAATTACGAAAAATATTTCGTCAAAGCTATGAAAATAAGGCGATTGATAAGCAAAGATTTTGAAAACGTTTTCGACGTTAATAATAACGAAAGTGTGGATATTTTATTAACGCCGACGGTTTTGGGTGATGCTCCGTATTACGATGAGTATATAAAATTAGACAATAGAGACCAGTGTGCCTTGCACGATTTTTGTACACAGCCGGCGAATATGGCCGGTGTTCCGGCTCTATCGTTGCCCATTAGATTATCAGAGAATAAATTGCCATTGGCTCTACAATTGTTGGGGCCTAATTTTTCAGAAGGTTTATTGTTCAAAGTAGCTAAAAAGATAGAAGGATTAGTCAATTTTCCCAAATTTAATATTAAAGTATAGTATCGTTGAGAAACTATTGTTATTAGATTATTATTTATACTTATGTAGATCGTTAATAAAATGTTGAACGAAATATAATCGTGTTTTTATTAATATTTAAATTATATATAATAAATTTTCAGACGTACGCAATGATGCATTACTTTTGAATCTAGATCTTAATTTAACTGATCTTTCGCCACGTGCCGATGAGCTTTTAACTAAGATGGCCGAATACAAAAGCATAATGAATATTCGAATACTCAATCCGATGTACGTTCATTGTTGGTATAGCGAATTAGAAATGGAGAAAATGGAATATAATCAATTGATATTGAAACTAGAACAGGGTATTGAAAGAATTAATAAGAAAAATTCACGAGATCGAAAC
>JAGXCT010032947.1:0-40431 GCA_022495035.1 Philopotamus ludificatus
TGAGAAATGGATATGTTTCGTGTCTGGACAATAAAGATGCACAGATTGTTGGGGATAGATCGTGCGGTACTCAAATTCCCTGCCTATTTTTTCCCCCTAACTTTTTCAAATGATCTTGCACAGTTGTTATGGGACAGCCAAGGTCATGTCACAATTCCTCCACTGTTTTACGCGGATCAGCTTCCACAAATGAATTTAGGGCGTCATTGTCGATTTTGAGTAGTCTTCCTGTTTTTGGTTTGTCTTTTAAGCCCCTATCACCATTTTTGAACTTTTTAAACCATGTAAAACACTTTAAGACTTAATGAATATCGCAGATGGTTTGTGTAGCTTCTTTCAGCTTTAGTCCCTTATCGGATAAAAACAGCATGAAATACCGCAAATGTGTCTCTTCAATCTTAGACTTCTGCATTTTTCTACTACTGCAAAGAAAATAAAAATAGCAAAAGTAAAAACAAAGCTTCAAAATGATACCAAACATGATGTGCTAACGGCAACCGGTGACAAACTGGTTTTAAAGTGACGCACCAGAAAAAATGACATTTTTTTCCGTTTTACTTAATATTTCCGTTCTCCCTAAGTGTATCTGAAAATTTAGGGCTGTCCATTCTGAGAAAACCAGCAACCATCGTGTAGCATTATCCTACTAAGTATTATTATTCAACAGATACTAAAAATACAGGTAAACATGCAAGCGAAAAAAAATAATATTTATTTTATATATTTTCATGGCGAATTTCTTGAAATTTGGAATCATATTTTTGAAATCATACTGTTTGCGGCCCAGCGGAAAGTCTCTACGCCCTGGCACCGGGCCGCGGACCACCGGTTGGGATATACTTGTTTATATAATGAACATACAAAATAATAATTAATCGCATCACGACTTAACTAAACAATTTTTAATCGCAATTATTACATGTCGCCATTGCGGCGCATTTTTAGCCCAAAAAAAAGAATTTTTGATGTAACGCCGACTAAAACATATGTCGCCGATCATATCCAAAAATAGTATCGCAAATATAATATTTATTTATCGAGTAATAAAAAAAAGTATAAATAGTGTTAGCGATTCGGACGCCTCCCTCGCGGTCCACGGGGATAAAGTTGGCGATCGCGTTCCCGGGTTGGGGCTGCGCACGGGCCAGCGCGCCTGCGCAGCCGGGCGCCGCCGCCAGTCGGCGTCGAGACGCCCGCGGACCGGCTGCCCGCGTCCGCTCCGCCAAAGTCTTAACCCTTTGCGTCCCGCGCCTCGCGCCCCGACCCGCCAACTAAGTTCAAACTGAGCCGACGACTTTTCCGGCGGATCGCGCTCGCGTTTGCCGACCCTTTGCAGTTTTCCTATTATGTTCGATCGCAGTTGGATCGTGTACATATTAATCTACGAATAAATAATATCGTATAAATAATACAGTGAGCCCTTCGAAGTGATAAACCCCTTGGCGGCCGCTCGCGGCTTCGAGTACGGTTTGAGTGTATATATTCGAGTGGTGTGTAAATGACATTACAACTTTGTGCAAATAAGATCGGATGATGTAACTGATGTGTATTGAAACGCAGTTTTGATCCTCACGTAAGTTTTTTAAAAAATATATCGTAAATATTAAAGAAATCCGGAGATATTCGGAGTAGATTCATTTTATTTTCGGTTATTTCGGTTATTGTTTGCGGATTTTTTGAAGGTTTCGTAAATGGAGGCGAGTGCGTATGCCGCGGCGGTCATAGAGCTTGTTTTAGAATAGAAATCTAGACGTGAAAGGAGGAGCGAGACAAAAGTGGCCGAGATAAATGATGAACGCTTACGGGGGTCGCGAGGAGGTAGCGCGGGAACGGGACGGAAGAGCGGAAGCCGGGACGTGAAAAGTGGACGACGTCCTTTTGTGCTATTCCTTATTCCCGAAATTTGCTGAATTACGTTTCTTAATGGATGACACTCCTCGGTCTCTCGTGATCGTCCCAATTACGATCATAATGATTTCGGGAAAAAATGAAGAATGCCCCGCCGCCTTATTATTATTTTTTTAAGCAAAAGGAGCGAGGCTTCGAGTGGAATTGGGTCATGCGATAATACTATACATAGAAATATAAGTCAAATTCGAACGAAATCCGCGATATATTATCCAAATTGCGGAATAATCGATGTTCGCAGATTTCGCATATAGCCGTTTCTATTTATTCAGAAAAATACGCCGAAAAAATGAAGATTTTTAATAATCCTCTTAAATTCTTATCAAAAATAATTTAATAAATTAACCCTTCTTATGTCGAGCAAAAAAAACTCTCGCGATAGGCTTTATATTAAATATAATATTATATAAAAAACGCTCGAGTATTATTTTCATCCAGTTGGTTTATTCTAATCTTATAACATTTCAGCAATTAAACTTGGTCCGACAACGTAATAGCAAAATATAAAGATTGAAAATTCCGCAAGAATCTTCTCCGATAAAATAGAAAAGAGCCCTGCTTGTCGACTACCGTTCCATCTCTAAAATCTAAGCTATTGGAGCAAAAATTTATGAAGTATTTAATATTATTTTTACTTAAATATAAAATATAACACGGGAACTTATTATAATATTATAATCTCATGCAATTTATAAAAATTAACTTATTCTTCCTAATTTAACAACAAAAAAAAATATTTATATCTAAACTACAGATTTGTCTGTACTAAAAATTAGAGTAGAGTTTTGATTGAGAGATCTGACTATCATAAGTCATTCTATTCGCTTGACTGTAATAAATATAAGAGTTTTCAGCACAATGTTATTGTTATATAAAGATATAAAGATTATATCGGCACTAAAATTTAAATAAATAAATAATTGCGTACCAAACAATAAACGAAAACTAACGTAGAAATTTATGTAAAAATAAAATCTATACTTTGAGATAAATTAAAATAATTAATGTAACAGAAGCTTTCCATAATTATTGTATTATCATTACTAATTATAATTATTAACTTATATCATATAACAAGGGTGGTTCCCAACCATTTTGTCTAGCGGTCGAAAATCGGCTTAAAACAAATTTAATGTCCTTTTTTTTATATACATTTTATATTTATTATAAAAATCGAATTAGAGATAGCAATACTGTTTTTTTTGCTATTTTCTCACATTTGAGAGTGTAAGATAATCCTAATCATGAACAAACATTTGCATTAAATCTCTATAGATGCTTTTTATTTATTTTAACAATAAATATCTCTTTTAATAAATTTGTAAAAAATAGATTATGAGTAACTCATAGATTCGACTAATAGTGGACAGAACGAAAACGGTTAACAAAGGTTTTTATAATATTTATGACGAAAAATAAAGATTGATACAAATGTCTCGAGCCAAAACAGGATTAAGAAGCCTTCGTCTATCAAAAAATTAAACTTTTTATAATTTCCAAAATTGTACACAAGGTTCGAAACCAATATAAGATATTGCTTGTTATATAACCATATAAATCCATAATATAGATTTAATACTTCATGGTTTTTTTATAGATTATTAATAAGAAATATTTTATTTAGCGCATTTTATTTGCGTCATACTGTAACTTTTTTTAAGCGTTATATAAAAATGTATATGATTTTAGATTATATTGAATGTGGAGTGCATATTCGTGTTGTTGTCGGACATAAATCATTATCATTTGGGTAGAAAATTCAATATAAAATTTCAGCGAAAAGCTTCTCTGATAATTTTATTATTAAATTCCCTGTTTTAAAAATATACATTACGCAATATTTAAATTAATTAACATTTTAATCATATTTTTTAGTAAAAAAATAACATAAATATTGTAATTATACTGATTTCATTATGAATATAATTTAATTATATTAAAGTTCAATTTCGCAATTAATGATGCAAATTAAAATCTTTATTTTTAATAAGAATTGTTTTTTTAATAAAACATCTTTGACGCATAAACTAAGCGAGTTATTTCGGCAATATTTCTGAATGTCATTATATTGATTATTTGGAATGTGGCCCGAAAATGGTTCCTCCGCCAATTTCTTTCTCAAAGCTCGTATTCGCATGCCCAATTTATCTTCAATTGGAGCCTTTCACCCTTTCGGTTATGTCAGGTGCTTTCATCATTTTTCGCTACCGATTCATGGCGGCCCCCTGGCAATGAAAATTGGATGCGGTCCAACTTTTTACGGGGCATTAGGAATATTTTGTGACATAACATAGTATTGCCATAAAATATATATCGCGAAGCTCGTGTATATATGCTAGCGAAAATAATCTATAAATTTTCACGCTAGTGTTCAGCGTAAATAATATATAATATCAGCACATAATGATGTAATAATAATATTAACCCTTACTTTTTTGCATTATCAAATGTTATTTATTGATGTATTTGTGTGGCTATTAGTTGTATTAAGGGTTGCAATAAAAAATGTTTGATTAATTAATTTTCAGCGTAAGTTGCGCAACGTCTCAGAGTTAACCCGTCCGTTTCCGGTGTTACACAACCAGTTTACTTAAACGAGGGGGGTATATTAAGTTTTTTGCATACGTAATGTTTATTATAACCGTATTAAGGTCACAACTCCGGAAAACATTTCGCCGACAGCTGACGCAAAGTTGGCAAAACTCTGAATGTGCTGTTGGCCCACCATCTTTATGTTTTATGCCGAGCTGAACCTGTGACACTGCCGCCTGAACCGGCTTTTCCGCGGAAAAACAAAAATAAATAATATTGCGTAATTTTTTTTCCAATATGCCCGAAATCAGCTGAGCTCACGCCCCGGAAAATTTGTCGACAAACAAATTTTCCAAGAGCAGAACGCATCCGAGCAAATGATTTGCAGATAAGAATTTTGTTTGCGGATGTGGAGCAACCGTCGCCCGTGTTTGGACCACAAAAAAATTAAATTCGCGAGTGATTTTGCACTTTTTTGATAGACGTGATAAACGGCTTAAATGCTGTGAAACCTGATCGTTTTATTATTTTTTTCGTAGATGAAGAAACATCAGTGTTTTACTAGAATATTTAAGATCAAATAAATATTTCCACATATAAATCTGCACATATATATTTATGCAAAATATGACATTTACGATCGGAGCGAAGACTCAAAATTGTGACACGACGACGGCGTTATCCGTCGGATGCGTCGATATTTCGACGCCGTAATATATTTTCGGTTTATACGTGATTTACAATATGGATTATTTGGTTAATGGCCGCTTTTACGGCTCAACCTTCGACCCTTTCGTGTTTATATGTTTAACTTGCGTTTTGCTACCCATTGTTATTATGCTTTCCACATGTTTGTGACAAAAAAGTTATAACTCGCCATTACATTCGGGATCTACCCCCCACTTTCCCATCCTTTGGCTCCTTCCCCCACCTGTCATAGCGTTGATAAATGATTGTACAACTATTGCTGGACATCTCTGGCTCGAGAGACATGAAAATTTATATTTCATCTTTTTTCGGTTACATGAAAAAGCTATCGATGTTGAACTTTATTAGATGAAATTTTTATTAGAACTTATTAGTCCTAAATAGCGGAATAATAATACTAAACCTCTAAAAAAATATAAAATGGATTACTCCTAAAAATAAACATCGAACCAATATTAGATTTTTTCTAGTATTTTTTTAAAGGCGGTTTTAAGTTGAGCAATGTATCTTTTATAAAATCTTTACACCAGAATCATATATACGCAATTAAATAACAAGCTAGGCTATATGATTTTATAATTTAATTAAAATAAGTAAAATCAAGTATTTTTTTTACCATGCAAAACTTGAGGGATTATAAATAAAATATATAATAACATGGGTTAATATAATAATGCCTGAGGTTGGCCCATAGAACGTATCATTTTTGGTGCATCCATTTTTAGTTTCATATTTTTTATTGATTAATTTAAATAATTCCCAAACTCTGTTAGTTTTTCTTCAGGTGTTCTAAAATTATTATTTCAGGGTTTTTTCAAAGACACAAATAATTTTTTCAAAATATGTGTCTATTGCGAGTATACTTTATGTCATCCTTTGTTACTTTGGAAAAGGCAAGTACGCCAAAACAATGACTGAAAAGATTTTCAATTTGATTTGAACTGAAGATAAAACTGGTTACTCTCGAACCTTTGCCGATGTAAAAAAAACGTCGAATCTTTTCTTGTATATTTTTTCCATTTGAAATCGAAAGCTTTTTCTAAAAATAAATATTTTTTTCAGAATGTTAAATAAAACAAATACAATATATTTAAAATGCTTAATATAGAAGAATTACTATATTTTTATTAATGACACGTTATTCAGACTAACCTTATTTACCCAAACTTTCACCAAAATTAGTTGGAAAAAAATATTTGATTAGAAAAATATATTTTTATAATTTTTAATAGTTGAAATATCCAGATTTTCGCCGGCGGATTAACCTATCCAGGTACTATTTTAGCGCCGTCGCGGTTCACTTACATTATCAAACTAATATATGTTACCTACAACCCATGACAATGGTTAATTATAATAATATTTCCGTTAGTTTAAAATAAATTTGAATTATTTATTTAACGAAAGATATATGACATTAAATTTAATAATTCCAACGCGCCAACTATCTACTAAAATATAATATTGAAAATTATAAACATGCGGAGGTAATGGGTCTCTTTCACTTACATACCCCCTGGCCAGTGTCATAAAAAAATACCTGAATCCATTGTTTTCGTCAGAGGATTAAACTATCCTAGTACTTAGCTCAGTCGCGGCTAACTTACATTATTATATTCATAATAATATGTATGTTACCTACAAGCCATGGCATAAACATCCTGAAAGTTGTGAGAAAGATATGTTATTATTTTTAAAAAGATGACTTCCAAAATAAATGTATGTAGTATTTATTTAATATTCAACATTATACCTTATATATTAAACGTATTTTAAACAACAGAATAATAAATATAAAAAAACATATTTTTTAAAAGAGGTTTGACATTACAACATTATACTCAAATATTTTTGATTGAGTTAGAGACAAATCTATATTTCATTGCTCATATTTTATCTAAAAAATGAAAATAATGTGACGTAAAGATACTAAATAATACTATTATACAAAATATATATTTTTCTCAATTTGTTTCCGGATAATGCAGCTCTGCATTGTATATGGATAAGCCATTTTCAGTATTTCAAGGGAATTCATTTTTCACTTGATTTTTAATATAAAGTTCAAGTTTTAGGTTATCAAAACTAATTGACATTTGGCAACGTTTTTGCTAGGATTTATTTTTAACCTGGCTTGAATTGGAGATGTGTCTAATCTTGCTGAAAAACTAATACAAAAACTGCAACTAAATCACGTGTGACACATATAAAAGTTGTTGAGTATCGGTATTGGACGTGGCGGCGATAGCGGTTGAGCACAATCATGGTTTCATATATTCTATGGAGAGCCAGGCCGCTATCCAGGCCAATTTGGTGACGTGTGTGCTACAGGAGGTGCCCAATCCGCGCGTTGACAGTTCGGCTCTCGGGCTTATGGTTGGCGACCTGGCCCGTATTCGAAGACCCAAGATAACCTAGAGGACGACCGTCACAGTCCTGACATCAGGGTTGAGACAGACGTGTCTCTGCTGGAGATCATGTATTGTCCTCCAGATGGCAAACACCCGCCCTCAGAGTTAGAAACCCACTTAAAAAATATATAGAGAATGTTTAAGTATTAAATAATTAAAAAGTGATCATTTTAATTTATAAAACATTCCTCGAAGTGAAAAAGTAGTAAAATGGAACAATGACGTGCAGAAATAAAATTAAATCCAACATTAACTATATGAAGTTAGCTGACAAGCTTGGATACTTAAAATCTAGAGTGTCGGAACATCTGAAAAAGTGCACAAGAAAGACCAAACAAGTGCGCAAGCGTGAACAATTAATTGAAAAAGAGATAAATAGTCCGTTTATACACTATTTGGAGACAAAAAATGAGTACTGTATAAGAACCAATTACGTTAACGACAGTAACTTTCAAAGGGGCTTAACAGTAAAAGAGGTGCTTTTGAGTGTATGGTACACTACGTCCAACAAGATAACTTTAATACATCAATAAGGTTTAATAAACCTTATGTTTTGAATCAAAAATCAATTGTAACAAGACAACGCCTGGCACAATATTCTTCACCTTTACATAAATAACATTAGACATTTTATCATACTTTTACGCAACTTACGCAACTTATCGATCACATCTTCATACAATTTGGTAGGTTTGAACCTAAAGAAAGAAAGTATCGAGGGCCAGATTGACTTGCTCATCACTAATGAAAATTTTTCCATTAAAAAAAATTCTGTAAGGAACAGAAAAGGTGGTAGTCCGTAGAAGCAAGATCTGGGGAACAGGGTGGATGTGGCAAAATAGGCCAGTTAAACTCCAGAATTTTTGTCACATTTTGAGTCACTTTTGCAATGTGTGGTCTGAGGTTATCGTGTAATAGGATAACGCCTTTCCGATTGATGAGTAAAGGATGCTTTTCCAGTAGTTTTTTTTCAATTTTCATCGTCTCTTATTGTCCTGTTTAAAAAAGACTCGGCTTTATGCCGCGAGACGAGACTTGTGTCGACATTCGGTTTGCTTTATTTCGGTCACTGAGATTATGGGTACCCATATCTTGATGACATTTTCCAAGTGGTGATAAACTGTAGATTGTGACGTATTGAGTCTCTCTACCAACTTCCTTGACATTTTCGGAGGATTTTGTTCCAAAATCGCATTTAAAATGTCATCAACGACGTCAGAAGAGCGACCCTTGGTTAATCTTTCAAGACTCATCTCTATTTTAAGGATTCTGAATAACATCACTGTAACGTCCACCACACTAAATAGTTGTCGAATGACTGAGAGGCCACTTTTCTATCTAGTGAAAACAAAAATCCTCTTGTCGGGTGACTCATTGCGAGTAAATCCAAACAATAGAATCTGTCTACCTGAATCGGAAGTTAATAATAACTCAATGTAATAATTCCGCTTTAGCTCCTACGGGGTGTTATGATTCGTTTCGTGGTATGCAACATTATTTAGCAGAGAAATTATATTTATAAAAAATTATATTTAAGCGCAAAATTTTGAACAATGGTATATGGAAATTCAGCTCATCGAGTATAAAATATACTCTCATCTTTAATCTTCGACATTCAAAGGCAACTTTCCAGGTTTCCTTATTGAAGCAATATAAATTTACACATTTCATCCATTCTGTATCGCGTTTCACCAAAGAAACACTTATATATAGATGGAAGATTTCGCATTTCACGGCTTTCCGCAAAATTCATTAAATAATAATATGTAAATTTTACATTAGAACAATTTTACGCCAAAATTACACATTTTTGCTATGCGAAAATAAAATCTATATAATTAATTACAATATATTTAATATATGATCCGTACAAATGTTTCATGTCCAGCGCAAAACTAATTACACTGGATCAGTCTTGATAAGTGACACGTATAATATATCTCTCGTAAGAGTAATGATCAAAGATATAACCGCTGAATAGAAAAAAAACCATATCAATAAGCGAATTGTAATTTTCGACTGTTGATAAATGGTCGAGCCGAAAATCCTTTGGATCTGGACCACAGACGTAGGTATTTTAAAGGATTAAAAGGACGAACTATTACCCTTCAGCGTTTGACCGTTGAACGGTTGGCTGATAGAACATCGGTTCAATTTTATCTCTGCCAGCCAATCAGGGTGTTTGATTTTGCGACACGTTGCCCAGGGCACTATCTCAATTGTAATTTGCACAGTTGAAACGATCGTTTTTTGAGATATGAGACCGAATCCGAATGAGTGTTTACGCTCGAGTCAATGGACGATGGTCAAACGTTGTCTTTTGCACTCTAGCTTCAATAAATAATTAGAATTCAATCAAATTTTCTGCAGCGTTCAACTTTATTTTAAGTCTATGTTTGAATTATAAAGTTTTAGATTTATGTGGAATATTTTGCATTGATTAAAATATTGTTTTATGTATTCATACATATTTATAATATTGAAAGTGGCAATGGATTATTTTTGCTGCTCGGAAAATTTAAATAAATCTGATTTATTTTAAAGTTTCGTATAACTTTTATTAAACAATAGTATAATTAAATGTATATTTTATTTTAAATAGATTCTCTGTCAATTCTTTCTTAATTGTAAATATTATTTAACTATGAGGATTGTGTATTATTGTTTTCCATACTGATAAGGAGTTTAAATCAGATTAATGAAGCTACCCTAATAAATTATAATTATTCAAACATCTCTGTGGAAACAAAAAAAATCGACAATATTAGTCTAGTTAAATATTAAATACATATTTATTAATATGGCAATATAATCAGGATACATCAGATTTTTTGTCCTATTTGAGGTCAGTCTGCTCGGAAGACGGTGGAATTAACATCTTTGTAAGTTGTTATTTTTAATAATAAAATGAACAAACCCGAAGCCAATGTTTTTGATTATAAAAATAAAACAAATGGATTACTTTCCGATACCCCTTATATATATATGATGACTTCTGGCAAGCTGAAATATCGTTCATTTTATAATGCAGCACATCTCAACTGATTACTAGCATATAATAAAAATCAAAATAGAAAAAAAGTTTAACTATTTTCAGGAAAAAAAGTTCTAGATAATAAAAATGTATTGTTTCACGAGTTTTTGCTTTACCTTTTATTATAAAAAAGTATAAAAGTAAATCGTTGGCATGTTTTGCTAAATTTTGCTATTACTTATATTACAGTTTTCCCAATCGTTGACGCTTAAAAATATATCAAAAATACTATATAGATACTTTATTTTTAATTACATTCATACATACAAACTGAAGAACTTGCTATTTTTTCCTAATAGTTTTCAAGCTAATGACTCAGATATGTGTCACTAGTAAAACTATCGTTATGAACGGCTGACGCTTTAATGAGTTATTTAATATCAATATAATTCATATGGCCATTTTAATATATGATAAAATAAAAAAACGACAAAATATATTATTTTGTATCTCACTTTCCCCAGTCGTTCGAAACGTTAAGGTGTTAAAATGTAGTCGCTATATTGTCGCACTACACGCGGATGCCGCCATGACGGCTCTGGATATATCCTCTCGTCTTCCCCATGGCAAAACACATCGACTAACCGAGTAACAGATAAATTGACCATTACAATCGTTGATGTTATGACTCCTCTGCAGATACTCTTGACATTAGACCGCCATGAATATCGTCACTGTCACAGATCAAAAATCTGACAGTTACAGGGGTTACACGCGTCACGCGCATTTCTTTCATAGCTTGTTTAACCTAAAAGCTGTATATAAATGTGTCTATGTGTTTACCATAAATTGTGTTTGCATTTCTATCACCGGCGAAATTAAAGAATTGCCATTGTACGAGTCAAGAATTTTTCTGAAATATTTTACCACGTTTTTCAAACCTTTTTAAAAAATTTTGAAAAATTCTGCGATTATATAATATTTTTGGTTATTTTAAAATCTAAAACCACGGCGCTCTGGTAAAAATCGATGTCAGGCACCGGTGACTGACACGGCATGTTACGTATCTATTTATTCCTAATAATATTTTCTTTTTTTTCAACTTATATGTATTATATCTATATGGATGTCGATAAATTATATAAATTGCTTGATTGATACGTTTTGGGTCTACAGAGAGGTGCCGTTATTTTACGCATTACTTCTTGATCTCTCCCATATCTCTCCGTCATCCCATACATATAGTGCCTTCCATTTGATATCTAGTTAAATTTTATATAAGAAAAAGTCTCAGTCGAGAGTCCTAATAAGTAGGTACACACGTTTACGAGCGCCGGCGTTTCACGGCGGAGCTAAACGAATTTCTCGATTTGGTATATAATAAAATTATACTGCAAAAAACATTCGAGGGTTTCCCCCATGCAATTTGGTTTATATGTCTTAATATTTTTATTGCCGATCGTATGTAGGATCCCCCGCCAGTAAAGGATTGCCGTCTCCCGATACGACTTAAGAAAATGAAAATGTCTCCCATAAACGCTCAGATATTCATCACGGATGCACGTCGGGCGACCCTCATCGCTCAGACCCGTGCTCGGCCATTTGCCGGGGTAGTGGGGTAAGGGCAGTGGGGGGAGTGGTGTGGGATGGGAGGCTCTATCTCGGGATATGGCCGAAATGGCCCGTAGCGAATTGTGCGCCTCTAAATCAAATTGCTTGTGCAGATTTCATGACAATGTCCGACAAAAACTTTGAATTTAGGAAATTCTCTAGAGACACATTACCTAAAATATTTTGATGTAGGTATTGTAGTTTAATGCATTGGAATTAATAAATGTAATGCTATCAACCCTTCGTTGAATAAATAATTATAGAAACCACTAATGTGAATTTTAATCCAGCTGAAATAATATTAAAGCTTAACCAGTGTCGTGGTTTGACACTGGGGAAAGTTAGTGTAAAATACTCATTCCCCTTGTATTTTATATAAATTTTAGCGATTTAAAATCCTTTTGTTATGCCATCCATCGTAGTCAAATAAATAAATAATATACCTAACTAAAAAATATTTCTAGTAGTCAACTATAGTTTAAACTTTAAAGCACTTATTCATCTTTATTTTATTATTATATTACTGTATAACTCTCGAATGGCAGTCGAGGCCAAAGGAACCTGAGTCTCACACGTGCCTTGAGGGACCCGGGGATCCATGCCAAGCCGTCTTGTGTATGCGGTTTTTTGTAAAGAGCTTCCCTCACTTGGCCATTGCTGGTATTGGGTGTACATCTTCTACCTTGTTGGTATCGGATTTTACCCTCTCGATTGTACCCAGGCAAGTAGGAGGGGGTTTGTCTCCTATTATTATTAAAATAATAAATATTTAAAAGTTTGTTATATATATAATCGTATTATTCTTTTATTCCTTAAATTCTATTTAATAATTTAGTGAATTATAATAAAATAAGGCCTATTTGTTTTCAGTTGATAAAAATAAATATTTTATTAGTTTTATAAAACAGTAAAAGCTTATTCTTTTTAGTTTAAAAAAAATAATGTCTTTATTTATGCCATTTATTTTATTTAGTACATATATTTTCGAAATATTTAGAAGACTAGCTTAATTTTAGAAGTCAATATTACTAAAAATTTCTTTTGCAAAGTTTAAAAAACACTTATTAATAAAAACAATCAATATATAAAATAAAATTCTGTATATCTGCAATTTTCCTTTAATCTTTATGAACTCATTTTGATGAATAAAAATAATTTAAAAATAAAAAAATTTCTAATTATATTTGTATACAGTTAAAGACAAGTCACTTTGTTTTTTCAACAATGCATTCTTTTTTTCAATGAATGGTTTTATAATGTATTCTTTTTATAACAAAGTACCTTTTATAATAATGCACTCTTTTACAATGTCTTTTAAAAAATCAAATGCACCTTATTAAAAATTTATCAAAACATTTAAATACATTTTCCCACTAATTACGTTTTTTTCAGTCTTCCAAATATGTAAAAAACGCGTTCCATTGTATTTTATGGATTACCCTCGAACTTAGTTTTCCCCACAAATTACGTTTTTTTTCAGTTCCTTCAAAAATGTAAAAAACGCGTTCTACTGTATTTATGGAGAACCCCGAATTTACGTTTTCCCAAAAATTACGTTTTTTTTCAGTTCCTTCAAAAATGTAATGAAGGTGCATTTGATTTGTAAAAAGGTGCATTTGATTTATAAAAAGGTGCTTTTGATTTATAAAAAGGTGCATTTGATTTATAAAAAGGTGCATTAGACCTTTAATCTTTATGAACTCATTTTGATGAATAAAAATAATTTAAAAATAAAAAACAAATTTCTAATTATATTTGTATAGCAGTAAAATAGAATTATTTGATTATTTAAAAAAACAAGTTGTTTACTTGAATATAATTGGAAAAGATATGTTATTTATAATATTTGTTTATCAAGTTTATAAAAATATTAAACAAGCTTAATTTCTTATTAAATAATGATGTTGTTTTCTTTAGTAATGAAAAACACATAAGACGCAATTTTCAGTAAAACGTTTTCCTTTTTTCCATTTTTGTTTTATTTTAATATTAGAAAAACATCATAAAAAGAGATCGATATAGTGTTGTAGTTTTTGACTTTTCTGCATCTTTGGAAAAATCCACGGAAATTTTCGAATTACTCATATCTTTATTCAGACCTTGTAAGAGTGTTAACTTATTACCATGCTATATAAATTGAATATAACGTTATTATTTTGATAAAACAAACCGTGTTAAAATAATGTCATATGATACAAATCTCCAGAAAAACGCAAATTTTCAAATCCAGCTCAAAGATTAATTATCAAGATAGTCTTAGGAAAAGTCTTGTGTAAGATATGACCTGTCTGAAATCTGCTAGCTCACTGCACCATCTCCACGTATATGCACAGGACGGTGCAATTGCATTAGCGCGTGTGCGGAAACATTCATTTACACCTCCATTAAGAAACTTGATATCAAAACGTACTTATCATCCCCGCCTTGCAATGCCTGTTCGGTTCCCCTAATGCGCTTTTCGTGCTTAAAATTCTAACTAATGTCTCACACAAAATTATGACGTGCTATTAAGGATCATGTTCCAACCAAAAATACTAAAAGCACCTAAAAAATAGGTCGTATATTCACCTACTTCATTTTTATTCGTAATTTGGCCATATTTTTCAGCTTGAATAAAAGTCATTTTCTAAAAAAAAATGTTTTTTATTGTTGTAGAGTAGAGTTTTCCTAAAAATAATAATAGGCATCATTTATCGACCATTTTATATTATTGAATTATTATTTATTTGACGTTATATATTAGGGGGACCGAAAAGTAATCAAAATTTCTTCGAGAAGCTCATTTACAGTTAGTTTGTGTCGAAGCGAAAATAACGCAGGAAATAATAAGAGAGCTTTGATTAGAACTTTTAACTCATTCACTCTATTCACCTGTTTCCGCCCTGTCAGATTGCCATCTTTTCAGATCGTTAGAACATACATTAGGAGATACAAATCAATAATATTGGAGATGTAAAAACGCACTTGGAAAAGATTTTTTATTTTTTTTAAAAAATGTATCGCCTGTGTTAGAAAATTATGTTAGTTATTTTGTTGATTAGTATTTAAGGTTTTTTTATGCATAAATGTTTTTCGTCGGCAAAAAAAATGATTACTTTACGGCCCCCATAATAATATATAAAAGTTTATGCCAATCATTTAAAGATTAGCTGTACAATATAAAATATAATTCGCGTTTGATGTACGCCATTTTTTAACAATGCAGCGTGAAAGCCTTCTTTTATTTTTCGTTTACCAGCAACAGCTTCAAGAACAATAAAAAGTGCTGAAAAAAATTTCTCGCCGTTTATAAGGCTGCTAAGTGCTCACCGTCAATAAATAATTAGGCTGGCAGTTGAACAATGGTCGACTAACGAGCTAATCGGTTTATTTGCCGACACGAACTGCATTTGCAGATTGGCTTATTCATAAGATAATTATAGGTTAGTTAATGAATAGACAAACTATCTGCGCTGATTTCCGCGATTGATTGGGGAGATCCAGTGTTTTAATTAGTGGCGCTTGTTCAGCATTCGAAACACATCCCTGCTAATAAAATAATTGATTTTAATTGGATTAAAAATGGGTATGTAACAAAATATGTTGTTGCAATTATTGTACATACTGTAGCGTCGATTTCCTATTTATTTATTATCAGGAATTTCTTTATTCGTGTTTGATCTGAATAAATATATAAATATTACAATTAACTCATTGCCTACGGGAGTCGTAGATTTCACGTCAAAAACGTTTTTGGGTATGTCCGGGGCGCGCATATCACGGCATAGCCGACACTACGCGTTTGATCGGCTATAACTTTTACAACGTTTTGTTTTTTTCAAATATTTTTTGTTAATTTGCTTGATAGTTGTAGCGATACAAAAAAAATTAGACCTTGAGATTTTGGGAAAACGCGGCGAGTCCATATACAACCATTCGAAATATTTTATGTAAGCAATCGATTCATGTTTAATTTTTACTGCATAATGAATACTATTTAAGAATTAACTTATTTATTACACTGTTTTAATTTTTGGTTTTTTCGTCAGCCGATATTATGCGCTCTGATCCGCTGTATCTATTATAACCTTTATTTTTTTATTATTTTCTAATCAATAAGATACACCCAAGACTAGTAAAATACGGTTTTATATAACACGGTTTTATACGACACGGGCTGATAAATTGTGAAATAATTTTGTATAACACGGTTTCAGAAAAAAAAATAAAAGTTAATTAACATGCTCGATTTGCATGGCCATGGATCGCGCCATGACAAATCATACAGAACATATCGAGACTCGTAAATTTTGTTTATTTCGTTACTTTTATTAGTTGAATTTTCTGCTAGTTAAGGATGGTTTAAAAATTTTAAGAAGCGATTCTCACTACGCAATATAAAAACTCGAAATTGGGCCGGCTGACAAAGAATCTGCCAAAAAAATATTCTAGAATTTACCGAAATTATAAAAATAAGGGCTACACACCAGACCAGATATTCAATCAGGACAAAACGGGATTGTATTGGAAAAGGATGCCCCATCGAACTTAAATATCAAAAAGCGAAAAACGTGCAAAGTAATTTAAGGTGGCGAAAGATAGATTATCTTTGCACTTATGTTCTAATTCTTCTGGAGTATTCATAATAAGCCACAGTTTATTAATCGGCATTAAAACCCCCGAACACTGAAAGTTTGTGACAAAATAAATTTACCTGTTTATTGGAGAGCCAATAAAAAAGCTTGGACCACAAGTATTATTTTAAAGAATTGGTTTTACAAATGACAACCTGACGCAGTAGCTAATATAAAGAAAAAGAATCTTGATTTTCAATTATTATGGATACTGGACAATGCACCAGGACAACCGCTCGATTTAAAAAACTACGTCTATAATCCAGCCTTTAGACCAAACTATAATTTCAACATTTAAAGCGTATTATATTCGTCGAACATTTAAAAAAATATCAACCATTTGGACGATATTTGTTATTTATTATGTATTAATTATTATTTCTTATTATTTCTTGTTATTTATTATTATTTATTATTAATGCTTATTATTTATTATAATTTATTATTATTCATTATTATTTATTAATTATTTTTGGAAAAATCTGTAGCCCTGTGGAGGTAATCCCAACAGAAAATGTTGTACCACCAATGAAGTTGAATACCAAGAGACAATTAACATTTGTCGTAGTGTTGGTGGAGAAGGATTTGATGTGATATATTTTATGTTGATAATGTTTTTCGATTTTTTAATTTAAAAAATAAATAATATTACCTAATTTTGATATTTTTTTGGAACGCAAACCCTATTTTTGTATGAACTTAAAACCTCGTATAACACGGATTTGTATTACACAGCGTTTTTGTGCAACCATATGACCGTGTTATACGAGGTCTAGGTGTACATAGCTTTATTTTTGATGAATAAATTTATACTGACGTCATATGCTAATTGATCTCTTTTATTTATTACGTTATACGTTCCTCAACATTAGGAGCTATAAAAACAGCTGTTGTAGATAATAAAAATTATGGCCTATTCCAGTAATCCAACGACTAATGACCTTAAATTTTCACACAAGAGATTTTTTATATAAATATCCAAAATTCGACATTTAAAAGACCATTTTTATTACAAAATTTCAATTCAGCCCGTTTCTAAAATGTTTGGTGACCACTGCTATTAAATATAATCATTTTTTTTACTTTAATTATCAAGTAAACGTTGTATTGTAAGTGTTTAAACTTTTTGATAAATATCTTGATTAATAAAAGAGATATGATTTTTATTTCTAAAAAACGACGTTAAAAAAATATGCAATAATCACCAAAATAAATATATATATGCAAAGATTTAAAATTTGAAAAAGCTCAAAAATACTCTATAAACATATCTTTACAAGATTTCATGTTTAATTTTATGGTGGAAACTGATAGTTTATATAGTAATTTTGGTGTATGTACTCTGTATATTTATTATATATTTTGATACTCATTATATGTTATATTTGTTTTCAGCGCCATGATGTCAGCAGCACACTTTGACATTAGGACAATTTGTCCTAAAATGCTGTCGACGTGGATATTAATTTTAGCCGAATTCATAACAGGTACAATAATATTAAGCATACAAATATAACGTCGTATATGTCATATAATTATATTAAGATTTTCCCTTATCAATCCTCTGAATGATAGCTGAACCGATAAGCGTATTGTTTTTCTTAAATAAAAAAAGGAGCTCGCCTTAGGCTGATCCTTCTAACGAACTGGCTTTGACGTGATGTTGATTAAATATAATTAAATTTTCAATGAAAAGAAATTCCATCATATTTTGATGAAAAATTTCTTTGTGAAAATAAAGAAGAAAAACGTGAAATTTTCTTTCCATTAATTTTCTCACGTAAATCAAATATTTAACTTCAAAGTAAATTAGTTCTCATCGGGAGGTTTCGTCGGCGATGGTTACGGGACCGGTTCAACATTAAATTGACAGTGTGGTAATTAGATTCTTATTAATTGACGGGAATTAAGTTTTCGTAATAATGTATAAAGTTGGGGAAATTCACGGCCTTGATAACAAGTGTTATGTTCTGTTATATTATGTAATGAAAAGTTGTTTTAGGGGATGTACAAATAATTGTTGCGAAGGTGCCAGATGCTACGATCAAGTTTCTAACGTTATTTTATAAAAGATGAGGCCCAATTTATATATAAGACAAATTTTGGACTAACTACTTTAGGGCCAATGTCAAGTTGGACCTACGACATCGAGTATGTCAAATTTTAAATAATTAATTTCCATCATTCCTCTTGACAATTATAAATTGTATTGTAATAAGAATTACTAATTAAAATTATGATATCGATTCCTTAATATCGAACTATAACCTAATAAAGCTAAACAACACATGGCTTTATTAGATTTAAATGAAGAAGTCATTAAAAATAACTGAAAAATTATAAACCCAATTTTTAATTAAAAATAATAAAGAATCTACGCAAAATCTACTAAGGTTTTCAGATAGAAAAATTCCATTATGAAAATTTTTCAGTATTGTGTTTTTTATTAAATAAGTATTTATTGTTAAATTGTTTAACTTATCCTAAACAATATATTATTTTTATGTAGGTTACGATCTTACTAAGTGAATTAGGGGGAAAATTACTTGAGAATTAGGTCTTTACAGAAAGCAGATTTCATTATTGAGAAAAAAAAATGATACTCAATAAAAAAATCTGATATACTTACAAAAATACATTAGACGTTTTTAAAATATACCAAAATACTAGCATCTCTCTTAACATAAAATAGTGAATATTTTTTTGTCATCATTTATTTATTTAGATTTTTGGTTAACGTTAAAAGTCATAAATATGTTAAAAAGCTGCAGTCAGCTTACAAGATTACAATGTACTTGCATAGAATTTTAAACTCTTGATACTAGCGCATCTTCTAATTTCTCAAATAATTTATAACAGAAAAAAATGATCCGCATAGCTTTTGCAAAAAAATACCATGGTCGTATTTATTTATTTGACTACAATAGGTGGATGACATAACATAATAATTTTCTAAAGATGCAAGGAGAATGATTCTCTAACACAGTGGTTCTTAACCTGTGTTCGATCGAACCCCAGCGGTTCGGTGAGTTAGTCTCCCGGTTTCGGCGGAGTTCAAAATACACACCTGACTTATCGTACGATATTATGAAAAATGATACGACGTATGACATAAGGGTTCGGTGAACGCGCATATGAAACTGGTGGGGTTCAGTACCTCCAACAAGGTTAAGAACCACTGCTCTAGCTCTTAATATTATTTATTATTAATTTTTAATATTATTTAGTTGGATTGAAATTTATATTAATTAATTAAACAAGGATAAATAACATTAAATTAATAAACTAAACGCGTCAAACTATCTACATATTTTTTAAAAAACATGCTGAGGGAATAATGGGTCTCTTCCACTTACATCCCCCCTGGCCAGTGTTATAAAGAATTCCCTGAATTCATAGTTTTCGTCGGGTAATCTATACGATTACTAACTTAGCTCAATCGCGGGTAACTTACGTTATCGAAATAATATGTATGTTACATACAAGCCATAACAGAGGTTACTTACATTCCGCCCCAGATTTTTGCTGGAGGATTAACCTATCCGGTTACTATTTAAAAATAAATATCTGTTTATACCGGTTTTTACGTTAAATACACCATTTTGCGAATATACATAAATATTTTTATAAAACATGAGAAGGTAATGAGTCTTTTCAACTTACATATCCTTTGACCAGTGTTCTAAATAATTCCATAAATTTATCATTTTCATCGGAAACCTATCCGGCTATTAGCTCGGTGGTGATTAACTTACATTATCAAAATAATATGCATATGACAAACCATAATACATAATATTTCATGAATATGAAGTCTACTGTAGCTTTATGATAAATCGGAATATTTAAATGGATGTAGTAATTGAAATATCATGAATGCAGCTTTCCAACATGAAAGCTGCATTCCCGTTGTATAACCTTGTTAGTAATTCATACAGCATATTCTACATATTATCATAAGATCCAAGCAATTTTCTAAAATATATCAACTGTTGAACAACAGTTATGTGACAGTTGTTTGTCGCAATATTGAAACGAATGGATAGCGATTGCAGCATCAGATAATACGCATCAGCTGCATTCGCTCGATGACGTCATTCGAAGCTCGGTCAAAAGTTCATCGGCCACATACACTCACATGTTGAAATCGTTGTTTTTTTTTTATTATTACGACTTATTAAAAGCTTGTATTGTTATTGGGCCGTCTGAACAAGGGGTTAAATCACCGATCTGAGATTTATCGACAGTCGAATGAGGGAGCGACGCGAGTCGAGCCGCGTACGACAAGTCGGAAGGCAATAAGGGAGCAAATGTTGCCAGCCGTAATCAATCATCCGCCGCAGAGCCCCGCAGAGACACGCAGATAGGGCCGGGGGGAGGCGGGGCGGAGCCCGGGGCTAGGCCGGCTCAGCGGCCCGTGCCTGAGTACAAAGGCGCCGGGTCTCAGCCCCTGAGCCCTGAGCGGCTTGTAAACCTGGCTAGGGGGAAATCCCTGGAATCGCTCTCACGTGTTATCCTTTTTCCTCTCGGCTGGCTCCGAAAGGTAGCCGAGCGCCCTCTGCCGTGCAATGCCGCGACGATCCAGCCTCACCCGTCATATAGCAAATTGCTTTTTATTTCGGATCTAATAATTTAAATTGCACGAAATGTTTGCCAAAACCACTGCGTTCACGGATGACTTATTTTATATTTTATGTATAATTATCAAAGAAGATTTTTTCCCTAAAAGTTTATACGTTTTTTATTGATCCCTCGCATCCGAGGAGCCTGACTATGGCATGATACTCTTGTGAGAATATTTCGGATATTCGTCCAATTATTAAATACGAATTAAGTGGAAATAAAGTAGATAAGAACATGTTTTATTTTTCTTTAATATTTAATATTACTACACAGTAGATAATTTCGTTTAAGCTAGCATTAAAGGTGGATAATGAGGAACTAAAAGGTTACTGTGAAGTTAAATTTTAGATGTTTATTGTTAGCAAATAAATAATACTAATTCAGCTAACTGAAATCGGTGAATTAATTTGTTTTGTTATTATTTTTATTAGTTGAAATAAGTAAATAACTGCATAATGTTGCTCTTTAGTCCGGAATTTATTTATTTTTTAATCGAATTAAAACGTGTGATAACGTATGTATCAAATAAGATATTTGTTAACCTTGAGCACAATAATTGTAGAAGAAAAGCTTCCAAAACACAGCCTAAAGCACAATATATCACAATAGAAGTTAACAGAAGTATACTACAAATAGCTGCAAAATAAATTCATCAATCGATCGACTCTCTATTGTCAAAACAACGGGAGAACTGTTTCAAATGTAAAAAAAATTCAGACAATTTTAATAACACTTAGTAAGAAGGCTTTCACCCTACTGAACTGAGAAAGCTATCGTTAAATAGCTCAAGTGTATTTATAATACCTTTGCATACTTGATAGTAATTAATGTAAGATTCTATGAAAAATTATGATTTGCATGATTAAATTTATTTTTTTAAGTAAATACAATTTTCAAACATTTCAAGTATAAATTATCATATGCTTGTTTACAAATTGTGTGGATTATTTGCTCGAAACCGCAAATTTGCAAAAAATATATTTAATCTAATCTAAACACATATACTAAATTAAGCTCAAAAGCGCTATACGCCCTACACACTTTCAATTTATATTTTAATAATTATTTTTTCTATTCAAAATTTTTTAAACTATCTAATTATGTATGAATTATGTATTTTTGTTTATTAACAAAAATATCCTTGACGGGTATTTGTGTTGTAATAATACATAAAAATTTAAATGTATAGGAAGCTTTCGATTTAAGGGAATAATAAACTAAAAAATCTGTTTATACGTGACGTTGCAAAAATATAAAATATTGCTGTTTAATAATTTAACAAATTATCCTTTACTCTTTAGAAATAAATCCTGCTATAAGTGAAATGTTTTAGATTAGATTTTCTGTTCAATTTATGCATAGTAAGCTGATTAACTTGTAGACAAATTCAATTAAAATTTCGTCTGGCATTAATTATACTATTTCATATTATTTGTAATAATAAAATATATATTTATACAACAAATATTATAGATTACTGTAATTAATCATGTTAAATAATTATTCAACCTAGATATGGCACTCGTATTACATTCAGTGGTTCCAAGTTGATTTTTTTATACTTGAATATCCTTTTTATTAAATTAACGTAGGAAAATCGTATTCTATTTTTTTTAATAATATGACTTATAACGTGTAAGGATCTATATTTTTCTTTAAGAATTACATTGAATATGTTTTTACGTTCAGCTTGCTAAATTTAATTATTTGTGTATAGTAAATGTTATTTTATATATTTATCTGAAATCTGGGTTACTTACTTTGATTTAAGGTTAAAAATTTGTCATATTTTGTATTAAAAAAAAAAATCAAAAAGCAAATTACCCGTCAGATTATAGGATTTATACGATTTATGCATATTTTAAGCCAGGAATTTAAGCAATAAATTATTTTCCTAATAAAAATTCAACTCTGATAATTTCTCTCGTTTTATATTCATTGTTGTTTTATACTTCTTATCTTTGCCATATTCTTATGCACCTTTAAAAAATATGACTTAACTATATCCCTGCACTAGAGTGCAAGTGCACATTATCACGCATCCTTCCCGCCCACCTGCAACGTCGTCGCGGCCCGCGGACCGCGCTTCGCGACCCACGCCATCCGGATTTATATCCGCTGGCACAATGCGAAATAGTATGCATGAATGTGTGCGAAACGAGATGACTTGTGCAGCATTTGCGACAAACAAAAATACAAACACAAGTGTACTCTCGTCTCGTGCATAATTCAACCGAGGATTTTCATTATGCGCCCCGTACACACTCGCAATTTTATGATATTTCTACAACGCTGCAATTGTAAATATGCCGGTTGACGTGTGCCACATTTACACAGGGCTACGCGAGTAAAACCGTGGGCCGGTATTATCGTTAGTGCCGTCGGAGGACTCCGTCGGGAGTACGATAACACCTTACTATATTAACTTTTCATGTTTTTAATTGCGCCCGGGGGAAATTTAATTTTCCAAGCTCTGTCTTTAAATTTCATTAAAATTATTAGGTCGCGTCCTTTCGAGCACGTTCCTCAATCCCGGCCGA
The DNA here is from genome assembly GCA_022495035.1 of Philopotamus ludificatus. Lineage (NCBI taxonomy): Eukaryota > Metazoa > Arthropoda > Insecta > Trichoptera > Philopotamidae > Philopotamus > Philopotamus ludificatus. Next base: position 23,921 of record JAGXCT010032947.1, read on the forward strand.
CAAATACTTGCCGTATTAATTATCCATCGCCAAACGAGTTATTGCCGAACGTGTACGTGCAAATAATTAAATCGGCTCGCTTTTAAATCTCGTCACATTTGACTTTTGCGCTGATACTTTTTCGTGTTGTTCTGTGATAAGAAAAGTTTTCAAATAAAAAGAAATATTAACTTTTTTGTTTGTTTGACGTCTCGCCATAAAAATGTCACGTAAATTCTCTAATTTCATGAAATAAAATCTTAACGAAAGGGATAGAAATAAAATTTATATTCCCGCATTAATTATTTTCTACAAACATATATAAAAATAAATAAGATTAAACTATAATTATTATTTAATAAATACTCAAAAGGCTATTTATAATATTAGAAATCATGATTCTTAAATTGAATTACATATATTACATTTCTAAATATATTTTTCTTATGTAATTATCAACTTAGGATATTACGGGACAACAGTATTAGTAATCAATAGCACATTATATATAAAACATAAATTCCTCAAAAAAAATAATAGAAACTCTAATTATTAGCATCTTTTAGTCCAACTTTCTCAATTACTATCGAAATCCGTGTTTTTTTGTGACATGGAACTCTTTAACAACAATTTAACAATTCAACGATATTATAAGTGAAAGATTTATTAATCTTTTTCTTCTCATTGATATTATTTTTGATAAAATTTCATCAATAGTGAGTTTCTAGCTACATTTCTAGACCAGTTCTTGAATGTTATTTTTATTCACTATTAGTCTCATAGTTTTGTTAAGATAATTTTCCATTTTTTACATCAATGTTCTGGTTTAATAACTCAAACACATATTTGAGCTATAGTTTCCTTAAATAAAAGAATAAAGAGTCTGAGAAAACTTGATCATGATACAGTTTTTGTATTCTATATGGCATGGTTTAGTCGCCTTAACCCTTTAATCGCCAAGGCAATTACATAGATTTGTACCGTCAGCCGTATAAACTTCAAATTAAATGAAACGGCTAAACATATCGACATTCTAACAATACATTGCCTTCAAAAGATGTCTTTGCATTAATTTTCATTTAAAAATATTAATATTTATTCATAAATAAATTCGTAGTAGCGTTTGCCGTGGCGCTGTTGGTTAACGAGTTTCGCGTGCCTGCACGCCGTGGCGTCTAAACAGTTAAAGCATCTCTGAAAGAGTTAATTTATTACAGTAAATAAAAGATTTTTGCGTTAAAATATATAAAATTGACATTACAAACTTTGGATAGAATGATAATAACTTGTACTGATTTTTGGAGTAGAGTTTATGTAATAGAAATCTTCAAAATCATTCAATCGATCTTTTTATAGTTAGATCTAATTTTCGAGAAATGCTAGATCAATGACTTTCTAAGCTTGCTTTGGAATAATTAATTATTTTATTAACGGTACATAGATCAGAGATAAACTCTGAATAAAATAATGTTTTATTTTTTATGTTATGGAAATCTCGCTTATCACAATTTCATTATTATTGTTAATTCATGATTTATTTAAAATTTAATTATCATCTGTAAATGTTGACACAATGTCACGAACAAGCCAGTTATGTTTCAAAGTAAAAATCTGCAAAAAAATAGTTGTTCATCCCGGCGAATAAGCACGGCACGCTTTCAACTATCCCCCAAGTCTCTCTACATCTCCCTTGATTACATTCCAGTTGTCGAGGCAAAGGCAAAAAAAAATGAAAGGGGCAAAGCCGAGCCAGAAAAAAGAGACCAGAAAGAAAACATGTTACTGTGAAACCGTTGCATGCGGCTGAGTTCTTTGCGCAAAGCTTGTTTAAGTGGGCAAAAACGCAGAAGATTCTTTGCACACAACATTTTATAGAAATGAGCTCTTTTTCGCTGCTTTGCAGTGGCTCTTTGTGAAAAATTGATGCCCGTCGGCCATGTGCAATTTCATTAGGCACACACTGGGATCAAAAGATAAATTAACGTCTTTAGCTAAAATGTTAGGGATTGAATTTTAATTTGGCTCATTGTGTGCGAACGCCGTTTGGGAAAACGGCGCCGCGGGCGTCGACTGTATTAAACGCGAACAACCGAAAATCTGAATGCGATCGAGCAATATGGCCTCGGGCATCTCGTGCTAAATTTGATGCTGGCACTATGTATGTACATAACTATCTAGTAGTTCATAAGCCCATATATGGCGAGCGGAAGGCAGAGGCTTTCGCGCCCGGGAGAGGGAAACCGGGGAGAGGAGTGGCACCAGCTTCGCAAAATTTAATTGTGTACGCTAGTGTTGCCAATACGTAATAATAACAGTTCTTGCATGATAGCTGTAATTAATCAACATTAAGAAAATATTGGGCGTATCTAGTTCACAGAGGACGTAATCCAAGGACAATTAAAGCTCACTCATAAATTTCAATTATTCAGAAATTTGTCTAATTTTTTTTGGCAAGTAAAAATACAAACAATATCATATTAATACAATGGTACCCTAATCTATTATTTTTAAAAGAGCATTCTAAAAAATCGGGAAATACGGAAAGACGATAAACTCAGACTATTCATGAATACGAAATATTAGTATATTTTTTTTAGTTTCCCTAAAAGATTTATGTCTTAAAATATTTTATACACAATATTACTATATTATTATATGTTTTATCACTACTCTTGTGGCTATTAAAATATTGATTGAAAAATTGAACCCTTTTCGTTAAAAGATTCTTATCGTAGGACTCGATTATTAGATCCCCGTTCATAATCTTTAAAATCAAAATTTGTATTCAAGACATGTGGGATAAATCTAATCGTATATTTAGGAAAAAGTTGTGCTATTATTATTGACCCGAGTTATAGTTTTTCCAGTCCACTGCTCATTTTCTTCATGTCCATTGTGCCACTATACTAAAAAAAGATATTTAGCATCTTTAAGATTCCTTGATTGCTTTAAAAAATATAAGTTTATAATTAAAAATAATGAGTTTAATATACTTCTTTAATATGATTTTTTAGATTTTTTAACTAACCAATATGACGTGTAAATGACAACGCTTTCGGCGATATCTCGCCGCAGACTGAGCTCTCGCAGTACTTGTATTTTGTACGCTTCAATCGCACTCAGCACATCGTACCGGATGCGAGCGAGAAAAACATATCGCGTGAGGCAACAGCAGCGAGTATTGTTGTTTATATTTTTTTTTTCCTAATTCCAGACAATAAAGGACGATGATTATTTATAATATATATCCTTTAGACTTTTTATACAAATACAAAAAGTTTGTGACGTGTTGGATATATAATAAAGAGTTATTTGAGAATAATCGAAAACTTAGGTTACCCAATATACCCCATAGGCACGGTTATGGCAAAATTATAAACAAATAAAAATATACGAATAATAATTTCAATTTCCACTAAATATTTTATTCTAAGAAATGTATTTTTAAGTAAACGTATTTTTTATATGTAATAATCATAAATATTATAAAATGATTGCGTATGATACCTTTACGTTTGTCTATGTTAAATAATATTTACTTATACGTTTAAAAATACAGAATAACAGATATGAAAACTAAATATTTCTCTCCAAACAAACCAGTTATTAACGAATGAAAATATACGTATGTTTTCGTTATATTTCTGTAAAATAAATAATATTACATTGACGTACATATATTTTAATTAATTTTAACTATATATATTATAATTTACATCAGTGCATTAGCTAATTAATCCAATTAGCTTTAACTTTTCATTTTATTTCTCGCGCAATTTTATTTGTCTTAGTTAGACTCACTGTTTTTTTATCTCTTATTAAATTGAAAGTCACCTCGCCGAAAAAGGTTATCTCTGAAGGTAAAAGATAAAGATTTCATTGCTTGTATAAAAGAGTCTAGAATTTTTTGTTATTTTATTTAGTTACGTCAACACTTTAACCCCTTTCCGACACGTTAATTAAGAAATTTGATAGTGTCATAACTTATTTAGAGCCGACGTGATTATGTAATCATATTAATAGAATGTTTAATGCTTATGTAGATTAAATTGCTGAAATAAATTACATATTTTTTTTATATACAGTAATATATAAAATACTTATTTGGCAAAAATATAATTTGTACGAATATATCCTTGAAGTATATATGTGGAAGGAACGACAAAGAAAGTTTCAATGGAAACGGAAATATGATATTTTAGCAAATTTGCGTATCATGAAAATAATTCTTTATCATTTCCTGTTTATCTTGTGTTGTACGCAAATTTCGTCTAGGATTTTATTTCCGTTTAAATATAATCGATGTTACATTATTGTAGTAATATTTTTAATACAATCGCTATGGTATAAATGTTGAATAATAATTATAACGAACGTCGTATCGATTGATATTTTCAGAAAAGTTCAAGAAAAACGTCATTCGGATGATTAGATTATTTCAATTAATAAAAATATATTTTTCATTCGTGTCTTTTAATACGCAGGGGGGGGGGGGCAAAAGCGTTGTAATTTCGCGCGAATTTACATTTATTATATTTTAAAATTCAAATTTTGTACCAGCAGGCCCTGCGAATCGGCTAATTTAAAATCAAACAAGAGGAGTACAGGGCTCATTAAGCCGGGGGCCAGAACGTGTTAAGCGCCAGATCGACTTAATGTCGGCGAGAACGTGCCAAACTGCGCGAAAGGTTCCTCGGGAAAACTCTCATACTTTATTTACACTATTTTCACTACGGCCCGTCTCACGTCCTTGGGAAACGCGTTGCGGAAAATATTTTGCGTCGAGGCGACCTGAGATTTTCGCAAAGTCGCCCATTTTCTTACGTAGCAAATGTTTACCCTCTCGTACGGGGCGAAACCCCCCCCCCCTTCACACCAGCTTTTATTTTACCCCTTGTCCCCCCACTAAGCAACAAAAAATCAATTGTAAAAAGCAAACTTTTAACTCCTTAAAGTCCTCGAAAATTATTTTCAACTTTGGTTAAAATTTTCTCGTTGCTCGAGTGGCGCCAACTTTTCCGCTAGAGATATTTTTGAACGTTGGCCGGCTTCAGAGCGAGATCTTTTGTATTGATTTTCAATGAAATTGTACATAAAGCCCGTGGACTGGCCATTGTGAAATAAGTATTCACTTTAGAGGAGGGATACTTGTGTTTATATTAATTTTATTTTTAGTACCGTCCTTATACAAATCTGAGAAATAATAATTATTTCTAAAATTTAAACAGCGATTTGTCGCAAAACCCTTGAGACATTATTACATAGAATTTCCTGGCAAAAATATAGAAAGGTTTATAATTTGATTATATCAGAATATCACAAAAAAGAAAAATCTTTATTATATTGTAAAAATTCTAAAATAAATATTTGACTCATTTATTTTTAAATAAAATAATCAAACACCTTACCAAGAAAAGAGTCAATTATTAATATGTCGCTAATCTTTCTACGTCTTTTTTCATCTATATGTATGTGAGTAGCTTGATAATCTTTTGATTTTTTCATTCATAAATCTGCAACAATATCTGATTTATTTTTAAGAGTTCTAAACGCTATAGACAAATATTTCTCTTTGGTCGGCACCCTCATGTCTGAGGATCGTGATCGTTCCGAAAGTTTTTGATTTGAACCATTCAGTACACTTGTTTGAAAAATAATAGCTTATAGCGATTACTTTCTAATGACGGCTGATATATTTGGTACTCTTGATGAGGGATTATGCAGAATAATCATACAAATATTTTCACATTTAAAATTGACATCTTTTTGAAATTACTGCCACGAAAATCAAGGATTTATAGACAAAATTGTTGTATAAAGACTTAAACTCTAATTATTAAATATTAGAGAAATAGATTTTTTGCGTTTTTATTAAAAAAAATATTCCTTTTCCCTTAACAATAGATTCCTAGATCTATATAGAACTTTATTTTTATCGATATAATAAATTTACATACTATTATTAAAGAATATTATGTTTTTTTCTAATAACGTTTAGGGCAAGAGAAAGATAAGGTTTTCTGCGTCGAATAATATTAATTAGTCAAATTATTTACAACAAATGCATATTCTAAATTTAATATTAAATAAATACTATTTTAATTTAAATCCTACATAAAATTCTAAAGAATAAATATTATAAATAATCATTGTTCTTTATTTTTTGAAATTACAAAAATATCCAAAATATTGACCAAATTATAAAGTATATCATGAATATTATTTTGGATTTATAAATTACATGATTTGAAACGCTTGGGGTCTTGAGAGACCCCTTCAAGCGACGCGGTTGTTATCGAGCTACCGTTACGGATGGGTTAAAATATACTCAAAATAATAACTTATATTATAAGTATATTAATTAATTATATAAAAAAGTGTTTGGAGTAAAAATTTAAAATTTAAAATAGTATTAATTACGCAACAGAATGAAAGAGGAAATCTCAGTATTAAATTATCTGATTTTTTGAGTTAGAGTTATAATAACCACAGAAACTTTGATAGTGTTATTTTGAACAGTAGTTTTTTTCAATAAAAAACTAGCTTCTCAATAACATATATATATATATATTTTTATATATATATATATATATATATATATATATATATATATATATATATTTGATATCCATGGGGCATTAAACACCTTAATCTCATGTATAATCAAAGAGATAGACATTATCCATTAATTAATATACATTAATATGTTACGTGTTGGAGAAAATCTGGAAGATTAAAATCAATCGGATATGACTTATACTTGTTTATTCTAGTCCATGATTTCGACTTTTTTCATCTACCCGATGGTAGTAGGAAACCCAAAGTAGGTCAGTCGTTTTTTTTAGAACTATTGGCCATCAGCGTTGTTTCATCGGCATAATGAAGATTGGAGATCTTCTTATACCGCGAATATACCACCTTGACTTTTCATAGCTTTCAGTATATACGCTTTTTTATTCGAATCTTAAATCCGTTTGAAATGTCTCTTCGTAAATAAAATAGGAATGATTTATGAAAAAGACATTAAAATGATTGATGAAATAATATTATAACGCGTACACCAAACATTGTAAAATATTCATTGGAATCGGTTAAAAAGTAAAAAATATTTAAATTTAATATAAAATAAAGTTTGAATTATTAAAGTTTTTTGAAGCGTAGTTCAAACACACATAATCCCCGTCGATACATTATTTATTTGATCATATCTCTCCGTGTTCAGAATTCATATGGATTCTATTGTTTGATTTCAATATCAAGCTGCAGACACATTTTTCACCCTATAAGAAATTTCCTTTTTGAGCGTTGGCAATATTATTATTGATATATTCTTCACGTTTCAATTTTTCATACTGTCGCTGAAAAATTGAATAAATAAAAGATAATTCTGAGATTTATTGCATACGAGGGGGGTAAGCCATTGAACATTTTCAAAAAAAAATGTGTCCAACGCTCCACTCTCATCCGAAAGCTGATTGATGCGAATGTTTTAGGTTGGCACGAGAAAAACTAAAAAAAAAACCAAAAACAAATGGCGACCATTTACTCGGAACGTAAAACTAGAAAGCGCAACAATAAATTCATACATTTTTTTTTATTCCACTTATTTTTAGCGGGAGATCAACTTTTACATAAATCATTTGTCAATGTCGACCATGGACCCCATTGTCGTCGCGGGGGTCGTCGGTTGACAATGAGGCACGTTTTGAATGTGGGTACCCTAAAAAAAAGGGTGTGGTCGAACCCGCAGTACGGAAAACCGCGAAAATTATGGCAAGGCGAATAATGTGTCGATCGGCGTCGACCGTGGAAAACGTTTTCAATTGCGGCTCGTATGGCCGGGGGATGCTATTAATTTTATGTCGTGGGAATTACACAGGAAAAGAATAAAATAAAACATGGTTATATTGATTATATCCTTAAAATGGAATTACGCATTTTTATTATTAATATTAGAAATTAAATTTATATCCTTAATTTGACATATTGTAAAGTATATACTATTATAAATCGCAATTTGTAAAATTAGATGTTAGACACATCTAATTAGAATATATACATAGGTACATATTTTCTAAGTAAGATAATGACAGGCATAATTAATTCTTTCACATAAATTACATATGTGAAAAAAATTAAACGCTTTTATATTGATATTAGCAGAATTGTAGTCTTATTCCTTATTAATTATGATTTTAAATAAATTGGCTTAAAAAACTATAGATACCCTTCTAATTCTTTCATATATTCTTATATTTATATGATTTTTAAATACAGTTATTGGTTATACCGGAAAGTTTTGACCGTTTTTTAAATAAAACATGACTTCTTGCCAGTGTGATGACAATTTGTATATCCCATTTTTTTAAATTGCCTTATCCTAGAGGCAAAAAATAATTGAACCAGTGCTTGCCTGTGTATTTTCTTCGTTTTTAAATTTTTTGCCCTGCAAAAAAAATTGTAAGGACAGAATCAAGTGATAATCAGAGGATTCTAAGTCCGAGGAGTATGGTGGATGCGACAGAATTTTCCAGCCTAGCTCTGCAAGTTTCTGACGAGTCACCAAAGCAATAAGTGGCCTAGCATTATCATGAAGCAGTATGATGTCCTTTCTATGGAACATCGTCAGCCTCTTTTCTTGGAGTGCTGTTTTTAAATTATGCAATTGCTGACAGTACCTCTCCGAATTTAGCTTTTCGTTTGGTTCTAACAGCCCTATAATCTATTGGTCCTAGAATGTCCCACCATATACACAACATCCTCTTATTCAGGCTCAACTTCGGTTAAGAGGTGAAGGGGGCAGGTTTTCCGGATTCACAATCTGTTCTTCTCCTTACGATGTTTTCATAGGTAATCCAAATTTCATTCCTAGTTATCATCTAGTCGAAGAAGGGTTCAATTTTGTTTCGTGCAAGCTGAGATGTGCATATGATGACTCGATCATACAAATTCTTCTCACTTAACGCATGTGGCACCATCTCGAATATTTCCACAACAATCCTAGTTTCTGAATATGGTCCGAAATGGTTTGTTGAGCTGAATCAAGCCTTTTTGCAACCCTCGATGTTGTCAAACAAGGATTTTGCCTTAACTTGATCTTAACAGAACTTTCTGGTAGACCCAATAATTGTGAAACCTTACTGACAAAAATACTTTTTTTTGAGAAATTAATATATAACCTCATTCATATAATATTAAAATCATTAGGATAAATGTGTCTAATTATTAACAGTTAAATAAATGAGGGTACTACCTAAAAATCGATCAATTTTAGAAAATAATTAAGGATTGTTCAGACAGCTTAATTTGAAAGTCGCCAACATCATATTCACTTTCTATTGCCTCTTCAGATAATCATCTTTTTAGTCATTTAAATTTATTGTCCTTAAATATTTTAAAATATTAAACAAGTGTAAAACCACTTGGATTTTACGAAAGAGGAAACAAAAAATATTCAACAGAACAATATTGTATTTTTTTTGTTTAAATAAAATTCGCAATCAAAAAATGTCTTCATGCATTACCTAGTATGGTTATGATTTTAAATTTAAAATATCGCAATAAATCATACAATACCTAGGTTTGACATATATTTTTAGCTGATGAATACTTTATATAATTAATAGTTATAAGAAAGGTATTTTAAATCTACATTTTATTATTATATAAACTGATTTTCTCAGATTCTTGCTTTATTATTAGTTGTTAAGGGAATTTTATGTTATGCCTTTTTATTCATTAAATATATCCTCCTCTGAATTCCTCCTGTTCCCTGAAGATTGGACGATATGAGAAATTAAAGACATAATTGAGGAATGGGCTAAACGCAAATGTGTAGGATTTATTTGATTTTTGAAATGATATTTCTTATGAAATCGTGAAAAACTGATATCTGCAGTATTACATATAGTATACAACAAAATCAAAAATATTATTTTAAGTGCTAGAATCAATTACTTACTTCTGATAATGGTTTTTAATTAATTTACTATTATCAGGTGTGAATTTTTTTTTAAGGTATAAAATATATACGGACGTTTATTATAATATTGAAGAGATATCAAACGGAAGATATGCAAATAAAAAATACATTTAAAAACTAATGAAGGTTGTTAGAATCGAGACATCTGAAGAAAATGTTATATTGAAATATACATTTTTTTTACATTAGGGCCTGCCAACGGCTTTCTTCTCACACTGCGAAAATAAATAAATTTATATACGCACGTCACACACAATCAAAAGTGACATATTTCATTTATATTTAAATATTCGCTTTCTGATAACATATATAATTTTTTTTTTGACAGCGGCAAAGATATTCCACATATTTCCATATTCCCGGGCTATATTTTTTTCCAAAGCCCATGAGGTAAGGATATCTTTGAAAACATATTTTTATTCCTTTGAAAGATGATAGTATCCGCCTCATGAATTATAAAATTGTATACAACATGTATACGTAATGTGAGCGAATACCGTTGTATGTAATTAAACTTTTAATATTAATGATGATAACGAGATACTGGGTGTGATAATACATTTATGCTCGCAGCTGAAAAATAAAACAACATAAAAAATCAGCTAATATAATATTCTGATTGTGTAGATATGCAAATTGTGGAGAATGGTTTTCTCCTTCTCCCTCTTCTGTTCTTCGTCTCGATTCATTGACTCGAACCGTTCTAAGTACGTGACCTGATTCGCCATTTGTATATTTCAGAGGACCTCCAATATTATAAGTATTTATTATATAAAAAAATACGTCCCGAATGTATTTCCTGTTCTTTAGAAATACATTCCAGATCAATTCATGCTATCACATAAATTTATTTTCTAATCACACATAAAAAAATATATATATATAAAAAAGCGCCAATCCAGGTTATGGAATATAGATATAAGGTGCCGTCGCCCGAATTTCATTGCGGAAATATAAAGCCGTATTGATACCTAAAAAAAACTATGAAAACAGCAGTAAATTTTTTATGGCTTTACGTATTCATGTAAATATTTGAGTCTGTAATGGAAAATGTTTCAGTATAAATTGAAAAGGATTTATGCTTTTTTTTACTTTTATATTAAAATTTTATTCGAGACTGCTTCATATTTACGAAAATGTTAATATAATACGAATTCAGGCTATTGAATACATAAATATGTGTAAGAAACAGAACCTTTGTGTATATATAAGATTGTATTATAGCAATAAAATACTGTGATATATTATTCTTTGTACTATTTTTACGATTTATAATATAAGTATAGTATAACTAAGCATTTATAATTTTTATTAAAGTTTACAGGCATTTATTTATGTTATTAACTATTACATCATTATTTAATTAAAATGATTTTAATTGTAATTATCAATTGTTGTTTATTATCGCAATCAATGTTTATTTTTATTTTCTAGATTTGATTTTAAATTATTTTGTACATCGGTAAGTTCAATACTTTAAAAGAAAAGTCCAATTAAATATAATTGGACGAATAATATCTTCATAGTCATTTTTTGCCCTAAAAGTGTCAAGAATTACAATATAAAAAAAATTCTCGATACTCTTTTACTGAAATTATTGTCGGAAAATCTAATTACATATAAGAATATTTGATATTTATCGGAAATAAGCAATACATACTTTTTATTTAAGGATCTACATATATCTATATATTATTAATTATTATGTACAATATTTATTCGGACAGTATAAAGAGGTATCTGAGGTATCCCAAGCATTTCAATTCAAATTATTCATGAGTTCTTTATCTTGATATTTTTTTAAAATCCAAATTTGCTTCACAATTTAGTCGATATTTTGGATTATTGAACTAATCAATATGACAGGTAAATGACAACGCTCTCGGCGATGTTTAGCCTCACTCGCACTCGGCACATCGCACGGGATGCGACCAAGTAGAAACGTCGTGCGCATTATTTTTGTTTGCGCAATGACGTTTTCGCAATTTTTACAAAGATTATATATCTTGTTTATTCTATAGACTTTTTTTAGACAAACGCAAAAAGTTTGTGACATATAAGATTTATATTAAAAGAGTTATTCGAGAAAAAACCTTGGGGTATCCAATATACTCCATCGGCACGGTTAGGTTAAAAAACACGTGTAAGGCTCATTTAAAAAAAAATATATCAAGCTATAATACATTTATTAATTGTAAACACATCAATTAAAATTTAAAAAGTACACGTATTTTAGGTTTTAGTATTTTTAAGTAAATAATTGATATTATTTATGGGGTTTTTTTTATGTAATTCTAATAAAACACGCTGATTTATCAAGTATTATGATTTTGACATGATTTATTATTACTCGGAGTTCCATTATATATAATTATTATTCGCTCACTTCCATAAAATTAAATTGCCTCATATATAAATCTTTGCATATCCATCTCAACATATTTTATCCCCACATTCGAGGGGCATTCATCACAGAGTTTATCCTCCGGTCCCGCAAAAAAAATGTTGGAAAAACATTTTCTGGCCTCGAAAAAGAGGATATTGATCGCGTTATAAAAAACGGCTGTACATAAGTAACCTTTATTAGAAGAGAAAACAGCGTAATACGTACCTCCGCACACATGTACCAAAAGAAAATGCCGACCAGCGCAAAAAAAAATTCCAGCCTCGGTGCGAATGTGTGCGTAGCGAAAATTAGGTAGAGCCGGCTCTATCCGCTGATATTCGCTTTTACTTCAACAACTTTATCTTAAATTTTTATCATCGTGAATACTTCTTTTTTTATCGCATTAAAAAAAAACACAACAGTTTTGACGGAAACGCAAATAAATTACTAGAGGCACGCAACGATACTTGCGTGCCCTGTGCTACACACATTCGTACGCAAATATGTGCGAATGGTAGGCCTCGAGTATATATGGGGGGGGTGGGGGTAGGTCGGTCTTAATGAACGACGCCAGAAAAATTACTACGTGACCCGAAATGAACCTCCGAGGGTGAAATTATTTTTGGAATCGCATTCAATAAACTTGTTTTATTGCTTCTATGCGTTTTAGCATCAGGCCATAAACATGTGCTAACTGTGCACATAAAGCTTTTAAAATTCATTGAATGGGGTCGAATATAACATGGAATGTCAATTTAAAAAATCATGTCGAACGTTACAGTTAACAGCTAGATATTTAACTGTTTTATGGAGAAACGAAATGCATTTTTTTTTAAATATTTTACAGACGATTAACGATGTTAGTAAACGTAATCTTTGATTTGATCTCAAATATCATCAATTTTTTATACTGTTATCTCATATTGAAGCGCTTGCACAAATGTTTCAGACGAACATTACTTTAATAGAGTCTAAATAAATATGAGTGTAAAATAAAGATTATATTTATTTACAGACTTGGGAACGTAACTCTTCCTAAGCAATCGTCTATCGAAAATCTGGGTATTTTGTTTGATTCCATGTTAAAATTTAGTTAACATGAATCGGACGTGTATATGAGATCATCAATAACGTTGGTCTTTGGCTTGAGAAATTCTCATTTCATATATAGCACCTTAGTAATAAGTTTGCTATATGATATATTGGTTCGGAGCTTGCTCGAATCAGGTTCCATTATATTGGCGCCGTATGAACGATCTTTAATGAGTTTGGATTCTACGCTTAAGGGCTGCCTAGGGTATGTAACCCTTGAGAAAAGAAGGTCGATCTACTTGGAAAATCACTTCTTCAAGCTGTTGGTTGGCGCAGTACATAACCCTCTTGTACTGTGCGAGTTTGTGTGCTTTTTCTTCCGACAAATATGAGGACAGGTGCTCTCGGAAACTCTCCGGTAACCAGAGCTATTGCTCTTCTCAACCTCTTGCCCAACTATGTAGATATCATCATCATCATTTGCCAGTCACAAGGCTCTCACTCGCTGAGGGCATGGACCTTACCAAATTCTCACATGGTAGTCGAGGCCAAAGGAACCTGAGTCTCAAACGTGACGTGAGGGCTTCCCTTTCGTGTCCATACCACGGGGACCCGAGCCGTCTTGGTATGCGGTTTTTTGTAAAGAGTATCCCTCTCTTGGCCATTACTGGCATTGGACGTACATCTTCTACCATGTTGGTATCGGATTTTACCCTCTCGACTGTGTCCAGGCAAGTAAGAAGGGGTTTGCCTCGGTATATATGTGATGTTAAATATCGCCATTTCGTTGATCTTTTATATGAGATTTTATAATTTCATATAACGGATTAATTAATGACTGTATTTTAACATTTTTCATTTTTTATTATCCTAGCATATTTATTACGTTATTTTCTCTTAATTGCTTTTTTTCTCAGGTTGTTTTATATTTCTACTCTTTTTTTAAATTTAATTTTATTATGGTTTTATGCGTGATTGCCGACCTGGGTTATTCTGTTATGCCAATCACGCATTGTTTTTTTATGAAAAAAATAAATAATAAATAAATAAATATCACGTCTTTGCGTTTTTTTATATAGTATCTCAAATGCATTACTCTTTAATTACTAAAGATATTTAAAGCATTCTGTTTGATGTATATCAATGATATAATGTGTCGGTGGTTTTCTTTGGTGACTGCATATTTTTAAAAAAAATATGTTATAATAATAAATATGACCCTAAATCAACAATGGCAGTAGAGATGAAAGCTATTCAATTAAGCTATATTACAATATATGGGTTGGGTTAGCTTGGACATAATGCCATAATAGCAGTTAAAAACTAAGAAAGTTTCAAGGGTAGTTCCCAAAATTATGACATTGAAGATCTATTAAGGTCTTGTGAACTACCAAACCATGATTAAAATGTTTAAATGTGATCATATTCGGGTAGACGTCGAATCAACTCCTACACTAAGAACAGGATTGGACCTTAAGAAGGTTATGTTATGAATTTATTGAGATATAAAGGGCGTGATTCATCATGAACTGTTGAATTATAGCCAGACACTTACGTTAGACACGTATTGTGCTCAGCTAGATGGCTTAAAAGAAGTTCTGACTCAAAAAAACAGTATTTGTAAACCAAAGCAGGGCAAATTTAAACCAAGTCATGCTTGATCACACGTTTCAAAAAAGACAATGGAAAAAATCATCCACCATATTTTCTGAACATTGCTGAGGCGACTATTATCTTTTTAGATTTGTCTAACATTTTTTGAAGTGAAAAACAATATAGAACCGAAATAGATCTTCATTTATTTATTACTTCACAATGTCTTTAATTTTTTAGAGAAAAAATAATTCATTAAATTTTTAATGCATTTCCTTTTATGATTTTTTTACCCGAATACAAAAAAAAACACAAAGACCTATTAAACAACCTAGTATTTAAAAGGACAAGGAATAGAACTTTAGCGTAAAAAAAATAAAGATGATAAATCCCCTATATATTTCAGCAAAAAAAAAATCAATTGCAAAATAATTCAAATATTTTAACTCATAAAGCATGTTTATTATTCTTATCTTTTATTACTTTTCTATTGCCATTTCATTAGCATATGCATGAATTCATAGCATGGAAGAGAATTAAAATAATTAACATATTAATATTTATATTTGCTATAATTTTGAAACTAACTTTGAACTATTTTAAATAATCTTGATATCATCAGCTTCTTTACACAATGAATTTTACAACTGATTATGCGCTTTTAAACCAACTGATAGCACTTCTGTCACTAATCTTTAAATTAATAGTAAGTTTGATTCGAGATTTGAGTCTAAATAGACTACCATATACATCAATATATTTTTTACAGTATGGAATATAAAAAAAAATATTTAATTCAAAATAATAGCAAAAAATAATGTTTTAAGAAATATGTAATCAATTTTACATTCCTAGCATACAATTAAACGTAATTATTTGTTACCAGCTGTAATTATCGATAACTGTAATTCCCATGTAATTACAAATGTATATACGTCTATGCAATTAAGTCTGACTCGACAATAAACGCGTTTAAATTATATAATTTATTACATATTCGCCTATTTAAATATACATACAGTTATGACGGTTCGTAATTTAATACTGTATTAATTGTATTAGGTTGAGTCATAAATAACTTTTTATCATACATTTATTTGCTTAAAAATAATTACAAAATAATATTAATCTATTTTGTATTCACCACCGTTAAATATAACCATTTCTCATCTTATTGTTAACTTATCAATCCCCTTCTTATAAAATTTAGTGGGCTTAGACTGAAAGAAAGTATCGAGGACCTGATTGCCTTGCTCATCATAATGAAAGGAGCAGAAAAAGTGTAAAATAACTAAAAATACATAATTTTAATCAAATTATTACATGCACGTATTTTTAAAAATAGTTTATTATATTATTTTCAGACGCTTCAGCTCAAATAAGTTTATATTAAATTTTATTATCCCGCAAACAACAAGTCAAATTAAATTCTTTGTCTCGAAAATGGTATGTTGCCATATATATATAAAGATTTTTTTTGTTTTTCCGGAAATCTATATTTGTTTTGGATATTAAAATAATTTTATTTATTAAAACATG
>JAGXCT010032948.1:0-18058 GCA_022495035.1 Philopotamus ludificatus
GACGCTATCCACGTTTGCCGGGATAGTAATGCTCACCAAGGAGGAAACCGAAAGATCAAGACGGCCGCCAAACAACGGCCGACGGCAAGGATCACGAAAGAACCATGGCTTAAAAATCGCCAATACGTTGTGTTCTATCTCTGCCAAATTCTAACTGGACGCGGATGCTTAGGAGAGTATCTTCATTGAATCGGAAAAGAGGCTACCACGAATGCGAAGAAGCGCTGGACACCACTGAGCACATTTTGCTACACTGTCCACACTTCTTAGAAGCTCGAAAAAGTTTAGGAGGAGAGACGCTAACCATCGAAGCCGTGCATAAGATGCTATCCATAAGATGCTATCCACTTTTGTCGGGATAGTAATGCTCACCAAGGAGAAAGACGAAAGATCAAGACACGGACATAATCGATATCAAGAAGGACGTGAGGTAAAATTTTTACCCGAAATTCAGCCACCACCACGCTGAATATCTAACGACAATATCGTGGTGGTGGTCGGAGCTGGAGGAGGGGTTTTAACTGGTAAAAATCTAGCACTGTCTCCTGAATGAAGGTGTCTTTTGAAGATCACCCCTCCTTCAACAGAAACAAAGGTTAGGCTAGGTTAGTGTGACTGCACCGTGTCGTAGCGCGATACAGCGTTTAGTGACGAGACCCCCCCGCACTCCGCTCCGGCCCGCATCCATTCAATACCCGACGCTGATAGCGCTAATGTGTCAGTCGACAATATTTTTTCCTAAATTTACTTGGGGGTGCTGCAGCTCTGCGTACATATGGACGAGCCACTCCTGCTTATACAAGTTTATATCATCTATAAAGCTTTAGAATAAATGATCATCTGTAGGTAGTAAGGTCAGAAAATTCGAAGGATGAATAAGTTTTTTCCAAGAAAGCTCCTCAATCTTCTCAGATGTAATTCTTGCATCCTCATAGCTGTTGACTTCTTTCAAGCTTAACTTTGTCGAAATTTACAGAATCATTACAGCATTGTCTGTATTGTCGTCATTCTAGATTGTTTAAAAAAATTGGTTTATGTGTCTTGTGAATGTATCCATTTGTATCTTATAATTAGAGGGTTTGGCGTATAATTAATTGTATTGTACGTACTGACCCCTTCTGAATTTGGTTAAGTACAGTAATCAAACTAATTCCACTGGCTGTACTGCACATAAATTACATTCGGTCGAGGGAATTAATATCACTTCCAAACGTCGGGAAAACAGCGAGTGGAAAAATTGAAAAATTGGAAACTGCCAAACGCCCCCCTCCCCCTGCGCCGACGGCAGCAGCCTCCCCCCACGAGGCTTAATTATTTATTAAACGGTCTATCGAACCGCGGCCATATTTAAATAGACAAATTCACTTCGGCGAACAATCGAATACCTCGGCCGCGGCTCCCTAATCTCTGCCGGGCGCAATTTTGAAATTTTGCGCTCCAGCGTTATTTCTCGAATTAAAAATCCATTATCAGATTTCTCCCGAGTGATTTATGTTTACTTAAAGCCGGGACTTAGCGGAGATGCCCGTACAAAAATTATGGCACCTCCGGGCGCCGAATTCGCGCGGCGAAAATATTTTATCACTATTTTTCGCGAAATTAATTGCCGATCACGATCAAATCGATAATAAATTAATTGTATATTTAAACAAAGGCAATATAACCGAAATATATTCGGGGAGAACGCGTTTATGCGAGTCCATTACGGAAGTAATCGCGCTCCAAAGTGTCCATTAGTCCGTGCCGTTTTTAAATTGCATAAATAATTAAGATTTAATCGCGTATAATTTGATTTAGGAGCCCGTGCCGGAATAACGGCCGGCGTTTAAGCCGCGCCAGATTTGCAGATGATATTGTTAAAACAACAAACAATGCCGATGGACCCGGCGCCAGGGGATCGATTAATTGAATCCTAAAAGCATTCCGAGGGACTAGTCCTGTGCCTTCAGTAAGATTATACTTAATCAATATTGATAGAAACGGAACTCGGCTCCGAGGGTTAATTGAAAAGTTCTTTGCATACGTTCTAGCAGCGTGGCACAAGCGTTTGTTTAATCTAACTTGAGATTGTCATTTTTTCATTACATCAACGCATGTATTATAAGCAAGGGTAATAAGCAAAGCAAATTGAGGAATAATATATTTTTATATATTCATATATATGTGTAGCGCTGCTCTGTTAGCACTACTGGCGTCAGGTATTGGATGGATACGGGCAGGGAGCGGAGTGCAGGGGAGGGGGTCTCACCGTGTCGTACTGCGACTAGTTGCAGCCACACTGACTCACAAATTAAATACTGCATACTGACTCACATACTAAATTAGGAGTTAATATAACTTTGGTTAAGTTATGGACGTGACTCTTTGTACTTATTTTTAAGTAGCCTGTGATCGCGAGTTTTGTATTTTGTCATTTATGGTTATGGAAAAGAAGGCGTTTATTAATGTAGGTTAAGTTTATGTTAGGTTAGGTTTAGGTTAGGTAAGGTTTAGGCTAGGTTATGTTCAGGTTAGGCTAGGTTAGGTTTTGGTTATGTTAGGTTTTGGTTATGTTAGGTTTTGGTTAGGTTAGGTTTTGTTCGGAAGGAAAATGACTTAACACAGCATCACAGCGGCACAGCTTCTTAAAGCCACGTGACGCTCGTCACTTATTTTAATATTGTTAATATTATTTAGAATTTTCACCTCACCTTATTTTTTATATTTTAAATAAAATATAATCGAAATATACTTTTTAATTTCTAATATTTAATAACAGCCCCAAATATGTTATTTACGAACCGCTACTGAGTTGTGATGTGATTCTTGTTTACTCATTTTTAAGTAGCCTGTGATCGAGTGTTTTGTTTTATAAGCAATTATGATTATGGAAACGAAGGTATTTATCAATGTAGGATAGGTTAGGCTAGGTTAGGCTAGGTTCTAACTTCTAGAAGCCCTAGCTGTGATCGCAGATCCGGAAATACTTGCAACTGTACAACTAGTCGTTATCGACCGGAGAATTCCCCAAGCCATGGAAGAGACAAAGACTGGTCTTACTCCCGAAGGGATACAAGCCACCAGAGGACCCATCGTCTTACTGGCCGTTGTGCATGCTCAATAGACTGGGAAAAATCCTGGAGAGACTAATACAGAAGCGGACGCTTAACGGTAGATGCAATCGCCGAAGTAGTAAAAATGGTACATGAGGCATGGGCTGGCTCAGTAAAAGCCAGCATCCACTCGACTCTCATCACTCTGGACGTGAAGAACGCATTCAATAGCGCGAAGTGGAGCGAGATAATGGGGGCGCTGGAAAGACAGCAGGCTCCATCATATCTTCTCTGCATTATATCGAACTACTTCATGGACAAGGTGCTAGAGTACACAGACGGCCAAGTGACCAGGGCGAAGAAAATATCCGTCGATGTTCCACAGGGCTCAGTTCTAGTTCCAGTTCTAGGGCTCACATTGTAGAACATAATGTACGACACGATCTTGGTAGGATTTGGGGACGACGTAGGACTGCTGAATAAAAGAATATCAGCACTGAAGAGATGACCGACGAAGCACTCCACAAGATATCCCCCGATGGCTGAACGACGTCGGTCTAACTCTCTCCAGCCACAAGACTGAAGGCGTGTTCTTTACAAGGAAGAAGAAACTACAGCCGCCGGATATAAAGATCGGCGGCTTCTCGATCCTCTTTAACCAATCTCTGCGTTACCTTCAGATAGACGACAAACTGAACTTCAGGGAACATAACAGCGTGCTGAGAGCCATCACAATCTATTCGACTGTTTCCGAGAACGCGGTATTGGTGCTGGCTGGAATACCAGCAATAAACCTGCTAGCCGAGGAGTGCAAGGAGCTGTACGAGCACGAAAAGCAGAAGCCAAACTTAAGAACAACCGAGTACCGGAAAAGAGTACGCCTTCGTCTGATAAGAAAATGGCTGGAGCGCTGGAACGACACTCCAAACGGAAAATGGACTCGAAAACTGATCCCAACGATCGAATCGTGGCTCAAAAATCGCATAGCTGGACTACCACGGGATGCCACGAATGCGGAGAAGCACTGGAAAGTGCTGAGCACACTTTTCTACACTGTTCACGCTTCATAGAAGCTAGAAAAGCCTAGGAAAAAAGACGGTAACCATCTAAGCTGTGCAGAAATGTCTCTTCGGCAAAGACAATGAGCATGAGCAGCTATCCACTTATGCCGGCATAGTAATGCTCACCAAAGAGGAAGCCGAAAGATTAAGACGTAAGGTGAAGTTTTTACACGAAAGTCAGCCACCATCACGCTGAATATCTAACTACAATACATTGATGGTGGTCGGAGCTGGATGAGAGGTTTTAGCTGGTATAAATCCAGCACTATCTCTTGAATGGAAGTGTCTTTTAAAGATCTCCTTTCCTCCAACAGAAAAAAAGGTTAGGTTGGGTTAGGTTAGGTTAGGAGACCGTTTCCGAGAACGCGGTATTGATGCTGGCTGGAATAGCGCCAATAGACCTTCTGGCCAAGGAGCGGAAAGAACTATACAAGCACCAAAAACAGGAGCCGAACTCAAGAACAACCAAGTATCGGAAAAGAGTACGCCTTCGTCTGATAAGAAAACGGCAGGAGCGCAGGGACGAGACTCAAAACGGGAAATGGACCCGAAAACTGATTTCAGCGATCGAACCGCGGCTCAAAAATCGCCAACACGTAGGGTTCCATCTCTGCCTACTTCTAACTGGACATGGATGCTTCGGAGAGTACCTTCACCGAATCGGGAAAGAGGCTATGACGGAATGCCACGAATGCGGAGAAGCGGTGGACACTGCTGAACACACTCTATTACATTGTCCACGCTTTATGGAAGCTAGAAAAAGCGTAGGAAGAGAGACGGTAACCATCGAAGCCGTGCGGAAACTCCTCCTCGGCAAAGACGAGGAACATAATACGCTATCGACGTTTGCCAGGATAGTCATGCTCACCAAGGAGGAAGCCGAAAAAGCAAGATGGCCGCCAAACAACGGCTGACGGCAAGGATAACGGAAAGATCGTGAGGTAAAGTTTTTACCCGAAAGTCAGCCACCACCATGCTGAATTTAACGACAATACCGTGATGGTGGTCGGAGCTGGATAAGGGGTTTTAGCTGGTTAAAATCCAGCACTATCTTCTGAAGGGAGATGTCTTTTGAAGATCTCCACTCCTCCAACAGAAAAAAAGGTTAGGTAAGGTTAGGAATGAAAGTGACTTAACAGGCTTCGGATCCTTTCCCTTGACTGTCTCAGCCAGATCATCCGCGTGTTATAAATACATTACCTCCTGCACGATTTCTTTATTAATTATTGATCAGTGGTTAGTTTATGGATCGGTGCATCTCAATTATTCAAATTCATGTGATTCAAAATTTCTGGTTAATAAAACGGGGTGGCAATTTGAAATTATGCGGGTCGACTGTGCACGATCGGCTCAACAATTTGCATGATTGGTTCACGACATTCGACTGGGCGGTGATATGATCGGAGCGGGACGACTTTCTAGCACGCTCAGTCAATATGACGTGTTTGATCAGGCCCGGGTGCCACGTCCCTGGCTGGCACAGCCCTGTTCCTTGGCGCAGCCCTGAATGTCACGAGCCGGCCGCCCTTGAGGCGGCAGACTTCCGCAAATGTCAAAAATACCGTGTGTGTGTGACATTTCGTCGCAGAGAGCCATTTAAGACAGTTAAATATGGCGATCGATAATGCGATTGTTTTGAGGACGTTTCGTATTTACGTTTCCATTGAAAATAATAATTAAAATAAATCTTTTAGGTAGAAAACTATTGTTGTGATCGTTGTAACTATTTAAACAGATTTATAATAAACTATTTTTCTTTCCCATTACATAATTAATAACAATTTATCCAATTATTTTGTGGATAGACTCGCAAAGGAGCATGAGTATTATAGGCCATAAGCAACTGTTTGTCGTCCATTAATTTTTGATGTTGACAAGTTTATAATGGGATTATGTTTAATTATTAATTAAAATAAACACGTTGAGATGAAAATTGAAACGATATCCAAGTCTCTGTACAATTATTTATCAATTAATAAGAGAGCAACGAATACTACTAAGCGTTTGATATTTTCGTTTCAGTGTCAATTAAATACTCCATTTCCATAGGACAAATTAATTTTTAATTTTATTTATGCGAACTACATGTAACGATGTAAATATTTATATGTAAATTCGTACACAGATTGTTACATAAGCCGGCATATTGATTAATCATTACGCCATTTCAATAAATTCGCTGATACCATCTGCATCAGATCGTATCGCCATATTCTAATAGTAAAATTCTGTTTATTATGGCCGCTGGTAATCGGAAAAGAAGTGGTAAATTTATAATAATGCCGTGAGAAGCCACAATAAAAATATGTATGGCCGTAGTGTTATTTGAATTTAGGGTCACTTTTAAATAAATTTTGATCGCCGACCACTTTTTCCGTATGGCCAAAAAAAAAAAAATACTAATTTGGCCATAAAAGATTTGTGTACTGTTTCATGTAAAAATGTCGTTGGAACACATTTTTTTTTTACAATCTATGAAACAATTAATAATATTTTTACGACTGTGTACCGGTAATCACGATGTGAATAATGTATTTATTATGCAAAGGATTTATTCAGCTGGAAAAACATTAAAATGGGGAAAATGTAATTCGGAGGCAATGAAAGATTAGCATATTTTTAATATCCAATACGTTGAATCATATAAAATATAGTTTTTCTTGTTACTTAAAGTACGACATTTATTCTGTAAAAAAATATAAAGAAATTGTTTATTGAAAAAGATCAAGATTAAACAAAGAAAATGGATATCTATGCAATCATTAAGGGATTCAAGAAGAAAAACTCAATCAATATTGTTCCTTAATCCTTTCAGTGCGGGGGGCATGACGTACATGCGCATACAAATCGTGTCCAGGGTGCGGCCGCATGTCGTACATGCGCGAGATTCTTTAAAACTTTAACTTGTCGTTACATGTAAACTAGACCGAGTTAAGTGATGGTGTTTGTTTTTAAAATCAACTAATAAACACAGCTATCAATAAATATACAACATATCACAAGAAATTTATAGGAACCATGTAATATGTAAATATGAACAGTAACGATTCAAATCTCCGCAGTAGTATCGGTGACGTATCTCGGCTCAGGGGTTGTTAAGGGTTATCCACGTACATTATGTTCCACATACACGTGTACGGATGTAATGGTATAAGAAAATTGCATTTCGCATTTTGATTTTGATTCGCATTCCCATTTTTTTCTCACTTAATCTCTGTTTGAGCAATTGATATTTTGTTCGATTTATTATTACGAAAATAACGCGAATCGAGTTTATTTTTTTAGTTGAAATGGAAGAACATATCCTAATCAACATGTTTGCATAAATCTCTTATAGGAAAATGGTCTAATATAGCGGGAAACGGTTTTTAATTTACCTCGCCAAAAAATTAATTTGGTCCAAAACGGCGCCGCACTCAGATGCAGAATCGTGTTTAGACCAGCCGCATTGAAAGGGTTAAGAGCACTTTCTTCTCTTTTATTGGAATGCTTTTAAATTATTTTATTTAACATTATTAATATCAGATTTACAAAAAATTCTTCAACGAAAATTTATCACATTTTCCAGAAAAAACGATTACTGCAAAGATACTTGCAAAAAATTGACATTTTTTTGCGCTTTGTCTCATATCACAAATTTATTATATTCACTTAACATAATTAAGGGTAAATTTGCGAAATACTTTTTTTAATTACGCAAGCTTAATAAGTAATTTTTTGATATTGTGTTAATATATTTGACGTATCTTGACATTTAATCCATATTATTTGTTCACTTCATTGTTGGCTGTCGAAAAGTATTAAATTATTTTGTGAAAAATGTGGAGTCTTGCAAATAAAAAACAAAACGATATTCATTATGATGCCTCCGTATTCGCCGTGCATGGCTTTATCCGACTTCTTCCTATTCCCATAGATAAAAAATATGAAAATACGATATTTATCTAACATTAAGGAGATGAAAACAGAATAGTTTTTAATGAATAAATAAAAAATATTTTTATGAATAAATAAAAAATATTTATCCAACATTAACCTCTTGATTAGTGAGTACTTTTTCAAAGCACACACGTCCTGGGAGTGACTTAATTTTGCAACTTATTTTATTTTTAAAATATTATTTATTTATCATTCTTTGTGTTTTTATGGCAAATTACCAAATAAATCACTTTCTCAATCTTTTTTACCGGAAAACGTTTTCTATTTTATTTTGCAATCTTGATAATTATTTTGATCCATGAAGTTCCTTCATCCATTCTAGACATTTAGAATTATTTTTTTTCTTTTAGCTAGTAAATGATGTATATAGTAAAACAATATGGTTCTCCTCTCAACATTCTTATGAAAGCAAATATTTTTTATTGTTTACTATTTTTGTGCTTGTGTTTAATAAGCATACGCCTTTTTTCTTCCGAGGTTGCTTACAGATTTATGGATGATATATATATACAACACCGTTTAAAAAAAATGTTTACAATTTTTTTTCGCAATGTTTACTTATTTTTTTTTTATTTAAAAATATACGATAAAATAAAATCGTAATAAATTTTATTTGAAATTGAAAGCGTGGGATTTAAAATAATGCGCCAGGGTGTGTGAACGTACCCGTACGTGTGGATGATTTCCTCTGGATCACTAGAGCGTGCACGTACCGGTACGTGCATACCGCTCAAAGGGTTAAGGAGATGAAAACAGATTGGTTTTTAATGAATAAATAAAAATGTTCTGCTTTAAACATATCTGGATTTTTCCAAATCTAGATATGTTTAAAGTAATGTAATCTACAAGTCATAATACTGCCTAATGATTGACATTTCTTTTCGCTTAGCCTTATTTTAAAATTTTAGACCTGATTTTTTCCACTTTAACTTAAAAAAATGACAGTTTTGTTATCTAGGACAAGTTATTCATTTTTTTATAAAAAACTAAAATTAATATTCTCGTACTCTATATGGCAACACTAACAGTAGCGAATAGCGAAGGGGGTCTTTCGGGCACCCCAAGTATTTCATGTCAAGATTCAACAATATCTTTGATATATTTTTTTAAATGGATTATTCTAAGAATAAAATTAGTTATAATAATAGTTATTCATGATGTACTTTATTAATTCAAATTAATTAATATGACGCGTAAATAACAACGTTCTCGCAATACGTGTCGCTCGCACTCGGTATACCGTATCGGATGCGAGCGAAAAAAAACATTCCGCTCATTAATTAATTGAAAATATATATTCTTTAGACTATTTTAGACCAATCTACAAAGTTATTCGAGTAAAATCAAAAACTTGAGGTACTCATCGGCACGGCTAGGTTAAAATAAATAATTTTAATTGTAATTTAAAACGGATAAAAATTAATAGTTCGGATTATCCGCGTGTATCCGGTTAAGCGTATTTTTTTATCGAACTCATATATACTTTTCAGGATATGTGCTTATTCAGAGCTTATTATTGGGGACATGTATGAATTTATTCATCGCCGCAGACTGAGGCCTCGTAGTATGTGTCACTGGTCAAACTTAAAAATGAAGGGTAGTTTTAATTTAACACTTTAACAACCGCACAGGCTCAACAGAAAAAAATATATTTTTTTAAATTTATTTTTCGCAATTACAGACAAAAAAGAATAATGATTATATATAATATTTATTCTTTAGACTTTTTTAGACAAATTGAAATAGTTTGTAATATGTAGGATTTGTATTAAGAGTGTTATTTTTTTTTAAACGAGTCCAATACTCGATTAGATGATTTGAAAAATTGATTTAGTAAAATTAAAAAAGAATCGCGTTAAAATTAAATGGTACAAGTTTCCATTACATTCACTAATGATTCAAACTCATTTTTGGTTAATGTAGCCGAAATGTGTTATCTGCGGTGGCAATTGACGGAGGACCCTCTTCCGGAGCATCCTGGGCGATATCGCTAATTACAGTCGGTGACAGTAGTCACGGATGAGGAGGGTCCGTGACCAGAGACCCGGACCTCGTTACCATATTGATGTCGCGATCAATACATTTCGCAGGGATGCGCCTTTTCTTTGTCGGCCTTTTGGACAAGGATCGGCCCCCCAGCTTACCATTGACGACGGCTCCGGCCGCAGATAAAAACTTATGCCCTACTAGGAATATAAATCGAACGATCATAACTCCGTATCGTGAATTTTGTGAATAATTTCGATGGCACAGTTTTGCATAACTGTGATAAGTCGGCCTTGGCGAGCTCCACCTCAAGGACGCCGTCGGAATACTAATAATAATTTTTAGATATACTCGGATCCAATCTAGCTGACGTAGAGACTTTTAAAAGAAAATTATGAAACGAATAAATTGTGGCAAAAGAAAATTTTCAGGATGCATTTTCTTTTTGATCGATATTTATTTAAGAATAAATAAATAAATATTGCGTATTGAAGTTTATTAATTGGCATGTCGAGGGGTGGGCTCATCCCGACTGTCGTCCACAATGACAGTTTGTCTGATCGATTTTAACCCCTTGAACTCATCAATCTGCCCCATAATTAATATTATACATGCGTTTCGGTCTAAAAGTGTTCACTGAAAGCAAGAATTGCTTCTCTAATGGAATTGTTCGTACACAAATTGATTATTGATCCATTTTTTTATTACTACGTCATTACTAAAGTACCATTCGTATCATCCACAGTCAATTTGTCCGAGGCCATTAGTGCGTAACATTTTTAATAGAAGACAAATGACTTCATATCGGTCTTGAATATAATTTAAACGATTAAAATGTCTCATTATATCAAATAAAATATAAAATTACATAAAAGCGTAATCATATCATTAAAATAATCATTTTTTTGTGTCTTTGTTGCAGAATTTTCATTCATTTTCCGAGCGCTATATTCATTAAACAACGATCAACCACAGCAATTATTAGAAAAACTATTGCAATTTAAGCTAATGATATCATTATTGTATAAAATAATAATTTGCATTTGATGATATGTTATATTTGCAAATAATTGCACCAGTGCATAATTCCGGTATAATCGGCTATTTATATAGCTTAGCATAATTAAGCGATCAAAATTTAGTGAGGTAATTCATAATTTAAATAACAGATGCTGGGAAAATTATATAACATGTGCTGATCAATTCTTCGGTGCTTTCGTACGACGGAGATGTGAAAGTGATGTCATATTTGGGTTTATGAGGATCATTAACCCATTTATGATTCTAAAAGGAACTCGTTTCTCAAACTATGTATACAATAAGCCATCGAAATTAGATGTAATCTTCATTATTCTATCAAGAGTGTAAATTGTCTAAATAATCGTTAATTAAACAATATATATAATCGCAGTAATTATGAATAAAATATTTTTAAGACGAACCTGAAATCTGAGAATCTTAATAAAAATAATAAAATATGTAAAATATCGTGTTTTAATATGAAATAAATTGGTTGATAAGTCAGTTGAACGTAAAGAAGGAAAATGTCCCAATTTCCATCTTGAGCAGGTAAGCTTTTCCGATTTTGAAATCTACCCAAGCAAAAAAATATATATTTCTTGGTTTTCAGATAAAATTCAGAGAAAGAGGTATGATTTTTTATATGATATATTAAATAACGAAAATAAAATTTCCCGCAAAATTGCAGTATCGATCAAAAGTCAAAAAAAGAACAGAAACCTAAACAGAAGACAACTGCTCCACAAGATCGTCTTTTAAAAAGGTTCTGCTTAACCAACTGATTTAAAACTACAGTGGATATAAGAACAGAGTTCATCAGAGGTTAAGGAATCAAAATCAGCGTCGAAAAGGTACGGAGAAGGCACAAGGAAGATGTTTTTATGGCATGATCACCGGCAAATAACACTTCTCCTGAAACAAATGCACGCCAAAAGACTCCAATGGGCAAAAGTTTACTGGACCCGGACTAAAGAGGACTGGAGGAAAATTATCTTCTCGGATGAAAGCAAATTTAACTTGTTAGACTTAGATGGATTCAGGCCAACGGTAGAGCGGTAGCAGGGAAAATTGGTTCAGGAATGCTTTATTACTATGGAGTTGGAGATTTAGTGTTCGTCGATGGAACCGTCAATATAGAAGATTAAAAAATAATCTTTAATGAGAGCCTTGTTCCAACCAGGACAATTCTGCACTATGCCATAAATTTATTTTATTTAAACGAGTCATCCTTAATATATTGCATAAATAATATTCCAAGATTTTCCGTCACGTAACAGTTCAAAAACTGTATTTATCATCTTATTAATCGTTTTAATTAGAGATAGAGTCTCTTTTTTAGCCCGAGAACAGTCCAGATTTAAATCGCATCTGTGATTTATTAATTTAAAAAAGTACACGAAACAATTAGCCGGCATAGTAAACTGAAGAAATTTATTACACAGGTGTAGAAGTATTGGTTATCTTTATTCATCCTTCTTAACGCGGATAAAAAAATAATTACGTGGAAATTAATTACCGAGTTTTCGCGTATTGTCATAATATCCATAAATATTAATTAATAAAAAAAATGGCTTCTGGATAGCCTCACGCAGTAAATTTTTTTTTTTTAAGAAAATGAAAGACGATTTTCTTATAAAGATCAAAAAATTGAACCAGGTGATTTTTTACCTCCTCATTTATAGCAAAGGTTTTACCGTCTAAAAAAATTGTAGTGACCGGAACAAATAATAATCAGAAGGTGTCAGATCTTGTGAATATGGTGGGTGTGGCAGTATATCCCATCCAAGCTGTTAAAGCTTTTGGCGAGCTAACAAACTTGTATGAGGTCTCGCATTATCTTGGTGGAACACTACAACTTTTCTATTGATCAATTCTGACCTTTTCTGTTCAAATGAATCATTCAATTTGTCCAGCTGATGACAGTACACTTCAGAATTGATCGTTGTGTTGTCGGTAGAAGCTCAAAAAAACGATTCCTTTGAATTCCCACCAAACAGATAGCATCACCTTTTTTGATGAATATCGGCTTTCGAAATACTTTGAGATGGTTCATCTTTTTTGCTCCATGATCTCTTGCGTTTAACATTGTTGTAGGCAACCCATTTCTCGTCCACAGTGATGATGCGCTACAAAAATGGATCATTTTCTTGACGTTTGAGAAAGCAAATCACAGACGTCAACACGACGGTACAAATTTCTTTCCGTAAGAACATGAAGAACTCATGTCGAGCTTTGAGATTAAACCTAGGCGTTTTAAATGATCATGAACGTTCGAATTTGATAAATTTAATCTCTCAGCGATGTCACTAGTTTTTATTCGCCGGTTTGCATCAATTAATGCCTTTATTGTGTCTTCATCAGCTTCAACTGGCCTTACAGATCCTGATGCATCTACATCATCAAAATTCTGCGGACCTGTTTTGGCACTGGCGTTCTGTCAATACATCTCTTCAATACACATCGGATATTTTTTTTCTTGCTTGAACGGCATTTTTACCTTTTCGATAATAAAAAAATAAAATATGCCGAAAATGCTGCTTTTTATTTTTCATATTTGAAAGGGTACCAACCAAAAACTACTGCGTAGAATCAATCGAACTTTTTCACAAGCAAGCCTTGCTATATCAGCTGTCAAAATATATAATGATTATGCGGCTTATGTGTGAAGTTTGCTGTGAAAAAATTCAATTAAGCTCTCTTTTGGGAAAAAACGAAATGACTTTCCGAACAATCCAATATATAAAATTATATAAGGCAGAAGTTCGGATTTACTCATATAAATTTATTTATTTGACTATGATAGATGGATGGCTTAGCAGAAATATTTCAAGGTACCAATCAGCCATATAAAGATTCGATAGATTATAAAAAATCAAGAGGAATGAGTCTCTTACACTAAAACTCCCCCAGTGTCAAACCACGATACTGGTTGATTTTTTAATATTATTTCAGTTGGATTGAAATTTATATTATGTGTTTTATAATTATATATTAAACGAAGGATAGATGGTATTAAATTATTTATTTCCAGTGCACCTACATAAATATTTTTTATAAAAATATATATAATATAATTAATTATAATAATGAAGTTAAATCATAAACCTAATAAAGAAAGTATCCAAATATTGTCAATAATAAACGGAAAATTCTAGTTCTAGAGCGCATTGTAACCATTTTTAAGTCCTTGAACTAAATACTTTTTTCAGTAAAATTTCCTAATCTATGTTTCGCGAGACCTGAATAGTTGCTTCGCGAAAATATGGAATATTCTACTTCATATAGAAAGACGATTAATGATCAAACTCCACTGATATTTATTTAGAAGGGAGAGAGAAAGTAACTTGTGCTAAGCTACTTTCCCTCTAAAAGTTAAGTTTATTTAAAGTATTATGATTTGTAGGTAACATGCATATTATTTCAATAATGCAAGTTAACCGCGACTGAGCTAAGTTAGTAGTCGGATAGATGTCCGACAAAAACTCACAGGGAATTCTTTATAAAACTGGCTAGAACCCTATAAAGAGACTAATTATCTTCGCATGTTTTATAATAATATTTATGTAGGTAGTTCGGCATTTTGGAATTAATTAATTTAATGATATTAAAATTAACCAGTGTCGTGATTTGACACTAAGGGGAATATTAATGTGAGAGACTCATTCATCATACATCTTTAGAATCTTTATCGAATATTTAAATAGGTGAATGGTGCTTTGGAATCTTTTGTAGAAGAAATTCGCTACAAACGAACAAGACGCTGAAACAAAGGAGGAAATTTTATCTTACGTGAAAGATTCAAATAAAGTATCTAATGATATTATTAAAATATATTTTACATGTACTTGACGTATATGTGTATCAATACAGATTTTTTACATGTGGGGAAAATGGAAAATGTGGAAAATTATTATTTAACAAGCATGATTTTTTTTTTATACTAAATTTGTAAGTTTAAAAATCATATGAGTATGGGAGAAGGTTATTGGCTGATGGCTACGGTCCGTATTAAGCACGCATCTCTCTGCGGAGCAGTATAGAAGATTCGGAATTCGAGCGCTTTTTTTTTCTTTCTCCGCCGGAAAAGTTAAATTTTTGTCGTCGGCCCCAGACAACAACGGGGGAGATCCTCCTGGGAGATTCAGAGGCGAAAAATTTTCTAGTGATAAGCAACTCCCGAGGTGGTTGTATAGA
Organism: Philopotamus ludificatus; assembly: GCA_022495035.1. Lineage (NCBI taxonomy): Eukaryota > Metazoa > Arthropoda > Insecta > Trichoptera > Philopotamidae > Philopotamus > Philopotamus ludificatus. The sequence goes on from JAGXCT010032948.1 coordinate 15,233, forward strand.
GTCGTTTGATTTCCCGTCTCAAAGTTTAATGAGATGAATACATGTGTCGATAAGCGAGTTTATGAAACTTTTCAAATTTGAATTTCGCATATATCTTTTTTTTTTTTGGGCGCTCGATCTTCGGACGACTGTTTTGGGCGAGGGGATGCAAAGCGTTCCAGGGGCACCCCGTGAATTGTTAATAAGTTGCCGTTGCCGGGGTTGCCCCCTACCAATGTCAGGTAAAACGCTACCAATAATTGAATTTTTTAACGCACGGAGGCTCCTCTCCACCGCCGGTTGGAAGGGCAGCCATGCGAATTGTATTCCACGAGAATACTTACATATATCTCCCGTAAAATAAAGCCTTTTTTGTCAAACATACGACCTTGCCTAAACAAAGAGTGGGGCTGAAAAAAATTCAGGACACGATAATTCGATTTTTTATCTATGTTGAAATTTCAGTAAATAATATAAATATATATATATCATCATATATGTAAAGAAATTAGACGAAAATAAGATTTCGGTCTGAGGATATTTTCATTCTCAAAGTTCAAGCAAAAACTGTACGATGATTTTACATACAACAAATGAAACACAACTATCTACCATACCATTAAAATTGATGGTCAGCTTCTCATTAACATTTTATATTTACAGTCAAATACAAACCTCTGCGAGTTGACTGGGGGCTTAATTAAACTTTGATAAATACCCAATAAAATAGTGCAAAAACATGTACATGTTGGTGTACACATATCCTTATAAATCTGCTCTCTAACGGATTTCGCACCACAGAGCCAGTATACCCTGGGAAGGAAAACCCTAATCTGTTGACCAATAATTGGTCTAGTCTCGATACTTTCGCTCCTCTTCCTTCTTTCTAGGGGTCTTTCCCATGATGAAAGGATTGCTATTGCGCGACAGGGCTAATAATCACAATCACTTCATGACCGGCTACCCGGATATCTGTTTGTGGCAGATGTGTATTATGTTTGCCTGTGGCAGGCCCTGGTTACATAGGTGTGTGTGTGTGGTCGCTCGCTATTTGTCACTCGTGACTCGTTATAAGCAGATAACACCTTAGAGAAGAGAATAAACGAATACCGAGACAAACCCCTCCTACTTGCCTGGACACAGTCGAGAGGGTAAAATCCGATACCAACAAGGTAGAAGATGTACGTCCAATGCCAGCAATGGCCAAGATAGGGAAACTCTTTACAAAAAACCGCATACCAAGACGGCTTGGGTCCCCCGCGGCATGGACACGAAAGGGGAGCCCTCACGTCACGTGTGAGACTCAGGTTTCTTTGGCATCGACTACCATGCGAGAGTTTGGTAAGATCCATGCCCTCAGCGAGTGATAGCCTTGTGACTGGCAAATGATGATGATGATGATGATATAGAAATTAGACAAAAATTAGATTTCGGCGTCTGAGGATATTTTCATTCTCAAAGTTCAAGCAAAGACTGTACGATGATTTTACATACAACTTTAATGGTAGTTGTAGTCGGAGCCTTTCAGAGAAAATACCCTATAAATAAAGAGAGGCTCTTCAAAAATTCATATTAATTAGCCCTCCAAAATTAAATACAGTTAATTGTTTTAGAGAGGTTTTACGCACTTAAAATTAGAAAATTTAATGACTATTGAACAGAATAGTCTAAACCACGAGCTGTAATTATTGTTGAACGTTGCCAGTCCATTCAGTTGTTCCTGACTAGGGCTTGCATTACCGTTTTATCGATTTATCGGTTTACCGGTAAATCGTCAAAAACGCACCATCGGTAATTACCGGTAGGATGTTTTGATTTGATTAAGATGAATTTCAAAAAGTGCTTACTTTTCATCGAGATTGCAAAACTCGGTGGATTTCCTTCCTGAAAATGCTGGAACGATTTTATGAAATTAAAAATGCGATCTTAAAAAATCGGGGATAAATATCGATATATGAATTTGATAAGATCTCTGACATAATATTGGCATTACAACCGGTAAAAGTAGCTGTAGAAGCTCTATGTCGTGAAGACATAATATTGAAATTTATGCTTGATGAACTGTCTAAATACAGTTCTTTTTTAGCCAAGGAACTTAAAGAAGAGCCAATAATTCGAATAAAGGAAAGAAGACGATATATGTGGTTTAATTATCTTAATGATCCTGATACAATAAATGATTTTGACGATTATGGAATATTTAATATAACGAATTAAACAACAATAATGGCGAAAATCATAGATATAACTAAGCATATATTTTCAAGGGATGAGAATTATAAAATTTCTGATCAAAAAGACTGAGAAGAAGATGAGATAGAAAAAGGAGTTTTTAATTATTTTTTTTAGAACACTAAATGATATCTAACCTTCTGCTACACTCACAGGCATGGTTAAAAAAAAATCGAAGCACAACCTCTATGTTGGGAAATATTATGGGGACCTGAAAGAAATCACGCATTTTGTTTACACGGCAAAGAAAGCATCTATAAGTTTTCTTTGCTTAAAGTTTAGCATTATTTATTAGTAATAAAATCGATATGATTGCTAATGGTAAAATGTAAGGTTTCAAAGGTTCAGATCGGAAAATAGAAATTTGAAAGATGCATCTGGATCTGGGCGCCCTTTCAAATTTGATGATGATATATTGAGATCCCTGGCCGAGTCGGATCCTTTATTAACCATCGAGGAATTTTCGCAGGGACTCAAATCTCCAAGGTCCTCTGTGGAGTCACATTTGCAACGCATTGATAAAACAAATAGAATGGGAATATGGACACAGCATTATAAAAAATAGCAGAGAAACACATGCAATTCTTTGTTCTCGAGACAAATAATGGATCGTTT